>JAIFZK010000023.1:2367500-2485000 GCA_027481765.1 Tenualosa thibaudeaui | reverse complement strand
CACACACGCACACACACACACACATACACACAGCAGTAGCATCTCCACCACAACCACAATCATGTACCAATCCAGGGCAGTTTCAGATGATAAATGACTCACGTCCCCCAAAACAAAGTGGAGGACGCTTTTCTGAATCCACCATGTCACACGTGTTTAAGCAGGATCCCCCAAAACAATTTGCAGGGGACAACAGCGGTTCCTGTGGCTGTGTGTGTATCGGGTCTGCCTGTCACTCCTAATGAGCAGTCTGGACTCATAGGCCCTGAAGCAGCAGTGGCTTCCAGACGGGGAAATGAAGGGAGAGAGGAAATGTGTGGTAGGACCCTGAAACACAGACTCCCATTGGTTACAATTGTACACTTGCACAAACGTGACACACATTTACACACATGCACACAGAAAAAAAAAACCTGTGCAGTCATAGACGCTCTCTTATCAACTGCACTAATGTACATTGCTATGGCACCTCTCCCTCCTACCCACAATCATATAAATACACAAACCAGTGCAAACACACGCACCCTTACCCATTGTACTGAACAGGATGCTTTGTTTCTCCCTCCCACACACATGCAGACACACAAACACACACACGCAAACACAGCAACACACACACACACACACACACACACACACACACACGAGAGGACAGAGTGTTTTTTTTTTTTTATTGGTGTTCACAAGGTCAACCAGCCACAGCAGCAGTCCCTCGGAAGGAGCAGAAAATAGCCCTGTGCAGAGTGATGCAGTGATTACATTGGAAGCACTGACAAATCCCATTAATACAAAGCCAGAACATCAACTGAGTCACACACACACACACACACACACACACACACACACACACACACACACACACACACACACACACACACACACACACATACAGTATTGACTACTGCTAGAACTGCACAGGCCCTAGCACGTCTTATTGGAATTTATTAAAAATTCGCTCTTCTTTGCACTCACTCACTGTCTCTCTCTCGCTCCTTCAATCTGATCAAATTAGAAATATTTGCAGTAGACATAGGTCAGTCTCACCCTACATCAATAAAGCATGAGAACATAAATGGGAAGCATCAACACATTCACAGTTGGGTGGGTCAGCTCCATGCTCCAAGCGCCTATCGTCAGTTCCGGCGGTCACCCCCGCATCCCAGCTGTGTGACAGCCAGAGTGATCTGTGCTGACAGCAGGGCATTCCCTGGGCCCTCGACCCCACCATCCATGTCATGTGGCGAGGAGAGAGAAAGAGAGAGGAAGAGAGAAAGAGACCGTAGCCGATGTGACAGGCTAAACTAGCCGCACATCTGGACTCGAGGCATCACACACAGTGCTGTGTGTGTCACCAAGTCATGGACAGGACAGAGCATCCTTTCCCACAAATTGGACAATTCCTACAACTACAAAAAAAAGCTACAGGGAAAAACAAGACAGTTCAGCAGGCACTTAACCATGATGCAATGTGATGACTGGAATATGCAGAGCCTCAATAGTCCAAGGGTTTATGCAGTGTTTTATAAACTGGATGTGCTTTAAATCAAAAGCACTGATCAAGCTGATTCACTTGATAGGGATGAGTGAGAAAATTCTCCGGAAAATAGTAAGAGGTTATTATGAGGCCTAACAAGTGTTTTTTTTGGAGCCAAAATCTCTGTTGTAGCTTAAAACATTAGGCCTACTTGTGGGAGCAATTTCCTATCTCTTAATAGCATAGATCTGCACAAAGCAAACTGAAATAGCTAACTTACATCCTGTCTTGTTGCATTAGCCAAGCCCTTAAGGCTTTATTGCATTCCCGACGCACACACACACACACACTGTCTCTCACACACACACACAGGCCACACATCAGTCACTTCTCTTCCTCTCTACTGGACTCTGTAGGGAGCCTTAGGGAGTCATTCAGAGTGACTAATATTCCACGTTGTGATTGGCGGGCCAAAGAGCTTCTGGCTGGGTTTTAAAAACAAGAGCACAGGTGACTTCCATCGTACCTCAGGTGTCACAAGGACAGAAGGAAATTAGCCATCGACAATACCATCCATCTGCAGCAGACAAAAAAAATCACCAGAAAGAAAATCTTTCTTTCCACATTCCCCTCTCTCTTGTATTAGCTGTCAAAAAAGGATCACCAGTATAATAAATCACTGTGTCTGTGGCCTTAATAGGAACAGTCTTCTCCCCCAAACAGAGGAGGGTGTGGAGGAATTAGTTTTCCCACCTGTGCCTCTGCATCTATATCCCAGTCTTAGTGCCATCTATTTGTATGGCCTAGATTAGGAAAAGCCTAGGAAGCTACTCCAGCAAGTTCCCTGAATGGCGAAAAGGAATCCTCTCAGCAGGAAGAGAGAGGGAGTGGGGAGAGAGAGAGAGAACTAAACAAAGATAATGAATGATTAATTAATGGGAGGATTTAACTGCTCACACACTCTCTGTCTCTCTGTGTCTCCCCATGGAGCTAATACTCATTAATTAGTATCTCAATATCAAGAAACAGCTCTGGCACGAGCCAAGGGGAGGAGAAGGGGAAGAGTTAGGGGAGGTAATGGGTAGCAGCTGAGCTTTTCATCAGGAGCAAGGCGCACGCGCACACACATACACATACACACACACACACACACGCACCACGCACACACATGGCCAGAATTATCAGTTACACGGCTCAAAGGTCTAATCCCTTTCCATGCCAGCATCAGCTTTCTCTCAGGACCTCTGTGGCTGGTGAGGGCTAAGAGGTTGGGAGATAGATACATCGGTGGAGGGAGAATGAGTGGGAGAGAGAGAGAAATTTGAGTCGACTGAGTGAATACAGAGAAGGTAAATGAATTACAAAGTGATTATGTACCATTGACTAAGAGGAGTGTGTGTGTATGCATGAGTGTGTGTACAGCTGAAGATGAATGACTGGGAATCTATGAAAAGCAAAGCAGTCTCCTTTAACCACACAACCTTTCAATGTCCATCACGAAGACCCCTTTAGGCCTTGTCTCTTAACCCACTGACTCACTGGCTGACCTCAAGAGCAACAGAAGGAGTATCTTTCTTGAAGATAACAGAGCGCTTCTAATGGAATCATTTTCTTTTGGTTGCAGTTCCACACTTGATACAATGTGACTTCAATTTTAATTGACACAGTGGGAGAGAAACAGACTGGGTGGAAGGAGAAAATATGACAGGGTTATAGTAACATAGAAGAGGAGGAAAGAAGCAGAAAAAAGAGGAAGAGAGATAGAGAGCGAGCATGGATGAAAGGATGAGATGCCCTGGAGGGAGTTGCGAGTCATCAAACACTATGTAATCCTGCAGCTAATGGATTTCGAGGGTCAGGAAACGCAACCTAAAATGGGTAAGCACTTGCCGCCCTCGCACTCAAGGTGACAGTGCACGGCCACACCAAGATGTGCTGACGGAGGCAAGGTCCGCTGCCAAAAACACCAGAAGGGGGCCTCTAACACCCCCGGCGAGTTCCCACAAGGTCAGCAGGAGGACGTACCCAATCGCAAGAACTGCGTGAGACTGGGGCCTGCGCAGCAGTGTCAGCGGTCAGTCAGCTAGGTTGTGAAAATATGCTCACACTGTAGAGGTCCCTGTAATAGGCTAGCACTGTGTTTAATTAAATTCCATAATTTATTTTTATGGGCCATCTTGTAAGCATCTGACAAGAGAGGAGCAGCAGCTATGAATCCAGTTCTAAAAATAACATTAAAACGGGTAAGATGAGGTATCAGATACTAACTATTTAGCTTTTAACTCAAAAACTGCACCAGGTTATTTTAATAAACAGTGTGTAAAGAAAAAAAAACACTATAAATAATTTATGTGAACCGTGTCCCTGAAATAAAGCAGTATTGTTATTCCTACAGTTTTGATACTATATTGGTATTCACCCGCATACTCAAGTCTTAAAAGAAATTAAAAGCATCAGCTATACTCGACACTTAGCCTGAAGCCCCATGCAGTTGAGCAGAAACTCATCCATAAACATGGGCCATGCATAGCATATTAACAACTCACACCCACCATACTACAGGGATTGTTGTCTAAATCCATAGCCTGTGCAACAGAGCTTAAGTTAATGAACTTATCCAAACTTTTTTCTGTTGATACAAAGTGATACACTTACTTGAGTGTGTGGTACTCATTATGCAAGTTCAAAAGCAGCTCATGCTTTGTGTGGGGGGACGGGGCAAAATAAGAGTCAGCCATTTAGTGAGAGCAGCCCTTCTGTCAGTGAGCAGATGAGTAATTGTTGGGAGAGGCACAAGGTGTTCTTCACAACCACCCACTGCTCTCTTACCACCTGACAAACACTAATTATGCATACAAACACTGTTTCTCTTACATACTGACCCTCCACTTAGCTTGTTGAATGAACTAGTGCACACGTGCATGAGGTCTTGTGGTACCAAGCAGGCAGTGTGGGTGGATAGCCAGCCTCCTTCATCTTCTGTTGCTCAAATGCCCTCTATCCACACCCTGTTTACCATGCCACCTGAGTAGCACTTCTGACCAACAGTGCCTACCAGTGTACAAGAGCTTGGCTGACTCACCCAAAACCATTGGGAAAGAAGTCAACTCAGCTCAGTGTATATACACACTACATCCATTTTTAATCCTTTATAAGGACTTGAACATAGTGGTCTATGAAGGCAACCAATGTGCAGTAAGAAGTCATGTCCAGGGAGGTTGTGCCCACAGAGGTTGGAGGGGGGGCAGATTTAAAGGAATCCTTCCAAAGGCTTTGAATATACTCCAATGCAAGAATTGTACTGCACAGCCCACCCCCCAAAAAAATGCCACACTCCTACAAATGGCAAAAGTGAAATGTCAAGACCATAATCGGAAACAAGGTTTTTGACTTAACAATTGGAGAGGGTGGGGTTCTGGCCATCTTCTGATGCAGAATAAAAAGCATTCTGCCCTCCAAACACACCCACCTGGTAAAACAAGGTACTGAAGGGCAGTCCCATTATTTATTGGCATGCCAATAAAATTCACAATTTTTGAATGGCCAGTCAGTATTTCATCTGCCAAATTAATTACACAGGATGGCCATCAAGGTCTTATACAAACTAAGACTGTACACCTGCAGATTAACTGGAGGTCAAAACTTTGACCTTACACAAGTCAAGTACTATATTTGAAGGGCTAACAAGACAATGGAGCACATGTTTACATTTTCAAACTGTTCTCTAAACACTTAAGAGTATTTTACACAGGTTTTAGAACCAGAAGCTGGCTTTAAAACAGCTAAACTTACTTCTGCCATCTACTGGCCATTCATGACAACAGCTCAGACAAGAATTTCTCAAAGAACCACTTTATTTTTTCAAAAATATATATTACACATATACAAAAAAACTGAACACTCCAAATGAACAAGGCCTGTGAAGAGAACATTGCAAAGTAAATCAGTTCAAAAAAGGGAAAAGTAATTAGCTTCGTAACTTCATTTCAAGACCAGCAACTTGGCAGCCAAATGAGTGAAGCACTTACCTTAACTGCCACCATTCCCTTCCACTATGAGTCACAGGATGCCATACCCTGCAATGAAAACACATCGGTTGTAGGCCCAAATACACACAAGACATTCACTGCCAGCACAAGTGAAATGGACAACCAATATAATGGGCTTCAGAATGCTACAGTATAGTACAGGTTCAACTGTAACTTACCGTATCGACATCCTTGATTACGACAACACCCTTTTCCACCTCAAGGTCACTGTCTGTATTGTTGTGGGAGCGGTACTCCTCACTGTCTGTGACTATGCTGGTTGGCTGTGGAGAGATGAAGGGCAGGTTAAGCCACACAAGGAAACGCAGATCTCACCTTGTGGGATTTCTCACCACACACACACCTCATAGTCAGGATCCTCTGGATCATGTGCGTCCTCGTCAGCCAGCTCCTGATTAAGGGCCTCAACCCAAGACTGCTGCTCGCCCTCTTCGTCCTCCTCATCATCCACATCATCCTGCTTCCTTTTGCTGCCCTTGCCGCACGGTTTGGTGGGAGAGCTCTGCACCTCTTTGGGACAATTAAAAAGTTTAAACTTCCTTTGACAATACAAGAACACCTGTAGCTTTAACAGATCAACTTTGCCAGTTAGAAAACACAAAGGCAAATTCACTTGGCTCATGTCCAAAACGTTAATGAAATGCCATGATATTGACTGATGTGACATGAAATTTTAACATTTGCCCTTGCATTTAAACCCCCAAAAACCTGAAACATTACATATTCACAATACAAATACAATGCCATTTTAATGGAGTTATGGGCGTGACACTCCACTTCCCACAAGCTTTCTCCAAGTGTTTAAGCAACGACTATAACAAAAGAAAAGAGAATTCAGCCACCTAAATTTCTACCTGGGGAAACCGTTCGGCCGATGCTGGTGCACACCGGGTAGCCCAAAGCACTCTGAACCCTGCATGGCAAGATGGCCAGCAGAATGCGGGTCATCCGCCACAGTCGCTTACGGCCTGTGCGGCAGGGACGGGCCGGTGATTCACTCTCAGCAGGGGCAAGAGGCTTCTCTGGCGTGGAGACACCAAAGAACCACCAGAAACCACGGAAAGCGCGCATCTAAGCACAAATATAACGAACACTAATCATATGGATCTTTAATAAAGATGTACAGAATGACTATTGACTTGTTACAACATAACATTGTAGCAAATATTTCTGATAACGTTAGTCAATCGTTAGCTTTCCAATGCTATTTAACACCGCTAGGCTAACTTAAATAAAGTTGTCTCAGCAGAATTACCGCGAATCTGAAGGGCCAAAACTGGGAGACTCGACAGAGTACAGAGGAAACGACACCAGCCCTCTTCAATTCTGTTTTATCCTGTGGGAGGAAAACACAAATACAAAAAACGAAAAGTTGTACGCCTTTTCAAGTTCATGGGCACCCGTGACATCTTCAAGTAACCAACTCTAGGTTGACTGTCGACTGGTTAGCCAGCCATTTCATGGTTCAAGTTGTTAGAGTAACTAGCTGTGAGGACAGGTTCAGCCAACACGGGCTAATGTTTATTTGCTAATGGTGAAAGGCACAGCATTTTGCATACCAACGATTTTACAAGCCATAATGAAGCATTGGTCACTAAAAAAGTGTAGTGGCTCTTAAACAAACCTCAGAAGGTGTCTTCTCTTGCTCGATCACAACGCTGCTCTGAGAGGTCATGGTGCGGTTCAGATCACTGCGCGGGTAATGATGGCTGTCGCGTAATCTCTACATCCCAGGTGTTTGAATAAATCCACTACGTGACAAAGGTCAACCAATCAAAATGCTTCTGGTACAATCAATTTGCGCTGACCTCATTAATCAGCCCAATCAGCTCAGATAAACTATTTTGTTTTTTGGTAATTCGGTTTTATTGTGAATGAGACTGGTACAGTAACTTGCCATTATTATTGTTAATTGTTGGTAATTTCTTAGGCCTGAGCTTTTATTTTTATTTTTTATCAGAAGCAATTCGTTTGTTTACTGATGGATGTGCCAACCAATGTCTGCATTAAGCCCACTCATTCTCCTACACCTACAGTGTTTGATCTGGTGTGGAGTACTTCCGTTGGAGTATCTCCGTCACATTTACGCACATCTCATTCATCTCAAGAGGGGCGAGGAGGGGCTTTGGGACGCGTGTATATAATGGCTTCTCAACAAGCTTATCCCAAACAGCACACACTGCAATCACGGGGACTCAGGGACGCAACAACGAACTAACCCGCAAAATGAGTCGAAGCATGGCAGTGACACGAACTTTCAGCATGGGAAATTGTTCTGGTTCCTCGCGTGTGTCCGGTCCGCAGGACATTCAGGGCGCTCGCAGACACAGCCTCGTGGGGATGAGGGCGCACATGTGGGCATCCCGCTCTCTGGGATGGGAGAGAGTGACAAGCAAAGACAACATTCTCAGCAACGTGGTGACGCCCAGTAGCATCCCGCAGTTCACCATACCGCGTCTGGCAGTAGAAGACAGCATGAGGTGTACAGGACACGAAAGAGAGAGGTCTGGGAAGGAGGACGATGCTGAAACAAAATGGGGTAGTTTGGATGAGCCTGATTATTATGTGAACATGTCCTCCTCTCTGTCCTCTTCATCATCATCATCATCATCATCATCATCATATTCAAGTTCCACATCCTCAGGGTTGGGTTCCTCTCCTGCCATGAGTCGGAAAGCCTGCAGAAGCATCTCAGACCCGGAGAGCCTGAAGGGGCAGAGAACCTCCAGTGGAGCCCAGCAGCTCTACGACCCAGCCTCGTGTGCAGCTCTCTCCCTCCCTCATCTCCCCAAAGTTACCACCCCGTACGGCTTTGTCACGCTCGGTCAGAGCCCACAGATGGCCAGCGAGGAGGCTCTGCTCTTCCAGGCTGGGCTCAGCCGGCGAAAAGGCCGGCTAGACGAGGAAAGCACCTCCACCCTGCAAAGGCACCTCAAGCCAGAGCTGAGTAAAGCCCTCTCGTCCTCCCAAAGCCTGCCTCCTGCCTTCAGCTCCGCTCACATGCCACCTGCACCCACCCCGCTGCAAAGAAGTGACATTCACAGGGCAAAGGGAGGCACATCAGTAGGGCCAGATAACCCAGACAGCAGGAGAACCTCTGGGAGCAAACCCAAGTGCAGGTTCTGGGGAGTCTTGCGCAAACACTTTGTCAGCCAGAAATGCCTTCAGAAATAGAACAATGTATGAGATTCCTCACACTCTGTATTCATTATGCAGTTTAAGTTGCTCTTGGTTTGATATGGAGCAATTGATTTGTAACAAAGATAAATGACAAGCATTCATGCTGAAATGTATTGTGAAATTGTGTGCTGTTGCAATAACTTAAATAAATATATTTATTTATAAGAGACCACACTTGGATATCTTCATTTTTTAATCTTTTAACCATTTTTTAATCATCTTCAAAAACTGAACACTTCATCATGGAAGCAGTCGTTCCAGCACCTTCCAGTGAATGCTATTGTCTGTAATGAATAATTATTTACTTGGGTGACAGTGAGCAGATGATGGTGAAATAACAAGAAATCCATGTGCATAAAATATCTGAGAATTTTCATTTTCAATATGTATTATTGAGTATTGACTCATGCAAAGGTATCAAACAACTTTGAAAGATAATCCATGAACCCTTAATTGCAGTTTCCCAACCAATCGCTTTTGACTTCTCCCATCCTACCTGTACTCAGGTTGTCATTGGTTCCTTTGTTGTTTTTTTTTTGCATCCTGGTTCTGTGTGAGCTGAGGTCTGCTTTTCACGGAGGTGTTGATGTCATAGGAGCTGACGATGGGTTTCCATCTGAAGCTCTCATCGTCTTTGTATGGGATCCAACCCTGAAGGACCACTTCAACCAGAAAGGCCTCAAGGCCTTAATGATGCTGCACTCAGCACAGCCTTGAAGGCCCTTTTTGTTCCTCTCGCTAACCAATGTCTGCCTCATTCTCTCATTTGAATCAGTGCTCCAAAGCTAAATCAAAACCCTTCATTCCTCCTCAAACCTTTCAGCATGCAAAAAACTGCTGTGTTTCCTACATGACCATAAATTGTGGGATTTATCATCACTGAATCCCTCAGTTCACAACAGACCAGCCTGATTGTAAAACAAAATGCCTAGCCTAAAATGCTAGGCTGAATATGCTGATCGCCAGTATTTTATCTGTGTTTGGAGAGTAAATGCCAATTGTCCTTTCAAATTCCTCTCACTTTCCCTGTTTTCGACATAGGATTTTCTCTTTTATAGATATTGGTGGAACTTCATGCAAAATGAAAGGCAGATATACTTCATCCAGCAACTCCACATATTTTTATTTAGTCAGTTTGCATGATTTACTCATTTTAGAAAGCCTGCTGTGGCCACTGGGACATTCATGCTTCCTTTTAAAATTAATATTTTTCTCAAAAGCTCTCGTTAATCAGGGAGTGTTTATGCAAAAGGCCTCTTATTAAGTCTGCCTCCTCGTATTGATTGCCCCCCCCATCATCATTACCTTAACTAGGATTGTGAATCATAGCAGACAATGACCCTAAGGAGTCTGAGTCATCACCTCTCTCTCTCTTTCTTTTTAGGGGATTTTTTACGAGCCTCTCTCTCTTGCTTTTGCTGTGTCCTATGAGAACCCATGAGCATTGCTACCACTTAAGGTGCTTAATTAGCAGAAGGGTACAATGTACTGCACTATGAGCAGACGGTTCAGGCGATAGGCATCCCACTATAGCCCTAGCACCTCATGCATTTTCATCAAACAGCCCCATGCAACCTCCAAAGGAAAGTGAAGACTATTATCATGCTGATGAATATCAGCATCTGGAAAAGGCCAAAGGTGACGTCACAACAAAAAATTACAAAGATGATAATCACAGAAAGATACTTCAGTGATTTCTCTGTGTATGCGCATGAGGATGTGTGTGGGAGGAAAGGGTGTTGGAGTTGTAGAGCCTAACCAGTTCAGACCTCAAGACCTGTAGGCAGGATGTTCATGATCTCATGTGATTTTCTTCTCAGACCCTTTTTTCTATATTCAGAATTTCCGACTTCTGAATTCTGGGAAAAATCGTGATGGCATCATGTCATGACACACAGTCACAACAACACAGTCAACCTCTATTTTATGTCACCAAAGCAGTCAGCTTCTTTTCTTTTTTTTCTGTATGCTGGAGTCTTAAAGACAGGTTCTGTAGCTGTGAGACATCTGTTGAGAACAAGGCAGAACATGTACATTTTAACTCTTGGCAGATATTAATATTTATCGTTATCTTTGCTGTAACATTTGTGATTACTCTTATAATTTGGTTAGTGGTATGTACTATGCAGGCAGAGGCTATGAGAGACATTTGAGATTTCTTTGGTCAGACTCAGCTTATTCCATTAATCGCTCTAAGTGTTTGAGTAAACATATTCTACAAATGCTGCAATTCTGTCTCCTTCACAGTTCTACAGCCACACACATCAGCTTGAGACACCATGGCAACGGCAGCAGACAGGAAGAGATAACACCAAAAACCCCAGACCCACATATGGTTTCGTTTCTGCCAAATGCTTATCTCACGAACAAAAGGAAGGCACTTGTCTTAAAGTGCTACCATGTTCTGTGTTGTGTGCTGACTTGTAAAAAAGTAGCCAAGAAGGTGGATTTAAACATAGCATGGGTTTCACATCTCTTGACCCCAAGTCCTCAAGACTTGAAATGGACCAGGACAGAAATAAGTAGGAACAGAGGGCTTAAGATAAGATCAGATAAGTCATAGGCAGTAAAACTAGACAATAGAGGCTCTTAACACAAGTTAACAAGAATAACAAGCACTTGCGCAAAAAGACAAAGTCAGTATGTGTTATTTGTGGAATCCCCTGATCTGAACCGCTGCTTCTTGGGAAATACTACTGAAGCAGGAGCCGGGCATTTGCAGCATGATGACTGGACTTGCAGAAGCCCCGGCTGAGTACACACTGTGAAAGCAAGAAAATGATGAGACAGCTGCTGTGGGTGTCTGGTTCTTCCTCATTTTGGAGTTGAGGTCAGTGCACAGTGGAGATATGCCCCCACCGTCAGTCAACACGCGCTCACACGCATGCACACACACACACACACGTGCACACACAGGCGCACAGAGTGACAAACACACATGTTCCTATACCAGACGTAGACTTCGGAAGACCACAAGAGAGAGAAAACAAAGTGTACTGAGGTGGAAAGGACAACAGGAACTTTGCAGTTGCGGGGGGGCTGAGGAGAACACAACAGGTACAAGCACCGTCGGCGAGCAAGGTACTTAGAAAGCGAGCCGGACTGCCAACAAGCCGTCCATCCAATCTGCAATGGACGCCTCTTCAACCGGAGCACAGGACCCACCACCCGCCCTGCCTGCAAAACAACGCAGGTAAGACCTGTCAGAACAAGGCTATGGGCTTGACAGACTACACCAGCACTGCTGTGCATTGCTTGCTGCTCTTACCACAACAAAGAGATTGACAAAATGGACTTACAGAAAAGTCTTAAGCAGCAGGGATGGGTATAAATGTGAGATGACCTCAGAGCCATATTTGGATGTCCGTATTAGGCGGTTAGATGATAAGTTTAATTAGGTGTGAGACTAATGAGTGCTCTCATGTTCAGCCGGTAGAGTCAGAACTAGAACTGTCTCAGTAAAGCCTGCTCTGAAAGCTTTGAATTCACAATAAAGCCTTGGAAGCACTGGAAGAGTTCATTTGTGTGGGTACATGCATGTGTGCCTGTGTGTGTGTGTGTGTGTGTCTTCAGAAGTCTGTATTCCCAAAGCTCCAGCAGCAGCTCTGTGGACCAACGCTCCAGACCTAGTTCCATGATCTGCACCTCACCACTCCCCTCTGCTGACTTGTATTCTGGTTCCCACTCTGTCCCCACCTCGCCGTGCTGTGACTGCTTCGAACCACAGTGTCCCATACACCACCACTTTGGTGAGTAAAGGCGTACCCAGTGCATGCCATGACAGTGAAGGCAACTGTAATCATGTCGTTGATGAGCAGTTGAACATGTTATATTTTAAGATTTCTTTTGGTTTTGCCACTGCCGACCATGGACCTGCATTTCTATTTTGCAAAGAAAGGAGTGGCTGTGTTCTTTTGGCCGCGCCCTTTTTTTGGCTCATGTTGCGGCAAACGCCCTGCTTCCTCCTTATCTGTGGGAAATGAATGAGAGGATGTGACACCTGAAACCACACCTTAACAATACTCACAGCGGCCAACCGCATGCAAGACACGCTCCTCTCAAACCACAGCCACGCTGTAAAGGACAGCTAGGCTACTACTTCCCATCAGTACACGCCACCTGTACTAAATCACATGAGAGTGAGCCCATGAGCAGACATGCTCTGGGTCATGTAAAAATAGCTTGCTTAAATCACTTTGGGTTTTACCAATGCATATTTTGCTAGTGAACATATATCATACATTACATAATATGCATATGCACAAATTACATAATGTACATACTGTGCACATTTAATACAGGACTAATTAAAAAAAGCTCTAATGTAAGACATGTATGATTTACCATATATTACGATTTCATGCTTGTTCTTGTTCACATCAATCTGTACATTTATCTTCCATGTCAGGGCCTTCTGAATATCACCAGGAGAGATATTTCTCTGAGAAAACCCCTCCTCCCGTTCCCAAAAAGAAGTTGGCGCGCACCATGTCCCTGCCAGGGGAGTTCTCTGGTTGTTCCTACACGCGTCCTGCCCTTATGCCTCATCTCAACCCACTCTCCATGCTGTCCCCTCTTGAGGATGTTGTGTTCGATCCAGGCTCCAGTGAGGGAGATGGAGCACCCGGGGTGTTCTTGGACATCCCATGTCCACTCCCTCTCCCTCAGCTGGGCTTCGATACTCCAGATGAGCAACTGCCCTGCTTCTTCTCCAGCCTTACCAACCTGCCGCAGGTGTCAGAGAAACTCCAGCAGCGCCTCCTGCTGTTCCTGCAGAACACCCTAGAGAGGATGGAGATGGGGGTTGGTGTGACGGATGCCTGTCTAGGGAAGATCCAGCCCCAGGACCTCATGCTGTGCAAAGATGACCTGCCCCTGCATGCCCAGGATGGGGTATTGTACCACAGAGTGAGATGCCCAAGGATGCACGGACAGAAGTTTTCTATTAAGGTAAGGAAATCTTGCTTGGAGGCCAGCATTCATTTTTGCCCTATTCTTAAAAAGTGTTATTTCTGATTGGAATTTGGTCACACTAGGCTAAAAGAAATATGATTTTAATTATATTTAAGAAAAAGAAACACAACTATGGGGCAAAGTCAAAGATCACTGCATGTCTATGGCATCATGTACATCATGACTATGGCTAGTTGTAAACAAAATAGCCTTGTGTCATCAAATCATAATAAATCTAAAACTGTTAAGCACTTTCAAATGTTGCAACCATCTGCTTACAAGCATTTGGTGGTGTTCTGTTCCTACCAGAGGTCAAGTTGCCAAGCTTCACAGCTCTGCAGAGTTAATGAGAACAAGTTGTAATGATTGTTATCACTTAGGAAGGAGATTCTCAGACGTTAGATGAAAACCACAGGCAAAGACATACTCCCATATACGGAAGCCCTCTGCCTACACCATCAGTCGTACAAAGCCACTTCCTGCACGCTGGCAACAGGTGTTGAGAAATCTAACTGTCACCGTGCAAACACATTCCTACAGTTACAACATTTTCAACACCACTGCAGCGAACGTTATAGTTTGAAAAACTACCACAGGAAGATAATTGGCCGGATTTTCCATAATGATCAGAACACTGAACGGTTTGCCCTATCTAACTCTCCATTTTAGGTGAGCACAGCTGAATCTGCTGCACCAGTTTCACATTTACCTCTGCATTCTCACGCCAATGTTCAAGAAGTCATCAGTCATTTCCCAGTTTCTGAGCTAGCCCAGGTACCCGAGAGAGAAAGAGGAGCTGTGCTAAAAGATTGTCCACAAGAGGGCAGCAGTCAGACAGAAATGCAGCGAGAGGGAGCACCAGAGGGCGCTGCAGACGAGAGAGAGCCTTCAGCCCAGTCTCTCCTCAAACAGGGTTACCATGTGACGGTCAACAGAGACGTGATTCAGGGCCATATGGAGGAGTTTGTGCTGGAGGGGAGAGATCTCCACCGCATTCACCCTGAGGTGTACCACAGGCGACTGGTCCTCCTGTTGCTTCAGGTGACCCTAGCTCTCCTGCACCTGAAGACACATGGCGTACAGGTGGCTGAGCTGGACCCACATAGTATCCTTCTGGCCTGGGCAGAGAATGAAGGTGGCCAAGAGAAGGAGAAGGTGAGGGAGACTGGAGAGTTACCAAAGAGAAATGAGGGAGTGAACAACAGAATAAGCAACTGTGAGACAAAAGATATGGAGGAAAAGCAAGAAAATGAGCATCTGGGGAAGCTTGAGCGCCACTGGATGGAGTGGGGGACCCCTCGAGTAGTGTTAACCCTACACTGCCCTGCTACAACTAAATCATCTAAGCCAGCAACATCACACCAGATTCAACTGGGACGTCTGCTTCAACACTGTCTGCACCTTCCAGAAGCCCAAGTGAGCTGCAGTAACACCGTACCAGACACCTCTTATTCTCAGGGCCTCCTGTGTCTTCTCTCCCAGCTCCTCGTTCCCAAAAGCCAGCTGCAGATAGGTGACACAGTCCCCTTTCTTCAGGCTCTGCTCTGGGGCCCACGGGCCTCTCTCTTCCAGCACAGTCTGCCAAACCCTACCACCGTGCACAATTGGCTGCAGGTCAAACGCTCACTCTTGCTTCTCAAGCTGGCCGAAAAAGGCCTGTTCTCAGATCAGTCGGCTGTGGACTGGGAGGATTACCTCTGCCTGCAGTACTTTAGTCTCACTGATCCACATGCTGTGCTTAATGCCACTGCGAAGCTGGGCCACCATAACGCGGTATGAGGTATGAGACTGGCTGGGTTTATAGAGCTGCTGTTGTGATGAATGAATGCTATTGATATGACTCCCCACCTCACTGGTCTCAAGTGTGAATGTAGGAAAGTGACCAATAAGCTTTTCAAGAAAGGAACTTCCAGGATATGAAATGTCATTGGTGTGTGACAAAGGGGAATAAACAAGTAAATCAAGGCTGTGTATGGTGTTCATTTCAATTCTTCTCAACACTGGTTTTGTGTTTGAAGAATCATGAGCAGCCTCAAGTCTAAAGAATCATGCACTATAGTTGCTGCATTTAATTGCTAACTGTCTGACACAAAGTGGTTTGATTTAGGATTTGTCAAATGCCATCTAGTCTCAACATTTTAGGGTGACCTATAAAAATGTATCCAGCTGCAAAGGCCTTCTCATTCAGAAGCTTAAGTAATGACCTGCCCCTTAAGTAAGTGACAATGCCCTGATTCTAATAACAGTACAAAAGAAAAAGAAAAATAATTAGTATGCAAGTCTGGTCTTTGTTTCTGTATGACACTTTTGAATTTGTTTCTATTGGGCCAGTGGTGCAAGAAACACAGCACCCTCTCCATGTCCCCTACTGGCCAGCCATCTCTTATCAAATCTAGATTCTTCTCAACCGATGTCCTGCAAGCTGCACCCCAGCTGAAACATAGCGGGGGCTGATGAGATAGGTATTGTATATCGATAGGTATTGTGTGGTAGTGAACTGAATCTTCAGCACTTTCATTACAATAATCATTTTCATGACTAGGTGACAAAAGGATATCATGGCAATAATTTTCAACTATAATGGTACAGCAGATTGTTGTGTTCTAACTAACACAGCAATGAACACGTATTGAACCATATTGTGATGTAACCCCCCCGCCCACTTCCAAGACACAATTGAGTGGGCAAAACTTTGTGCTATCAGTGCTTCTTACAATCACCTGCGTGAAGGACCTTGACCATGGACATTATCAGTTTATTTATTTACCAAAGCTGGCACAGTTACAGGAACATACATGATCCAAGTCACATCCAGCATTATGACAGAGCCGTATAATTCTCCACCACACAGCAGATAGAGGCAGGTCAAAAGTAACTACATTTAGATGATAGGACGGAACACCTGTTTTAGCTCATTCATTGTTGTACTTTAACCGAGTGCACGTGAGACAGAGATCACAGTCACGGTAGAATTAGAATGAACAAGGTCACACAACCATTTGCAAGAGGCACAGGATTTCAAACTAATCCTTTTACTCAGAAAAGAAACACTGTATACACAATGATAAAACCCATTCATAATTATCTGTTTGAGCACTTTATTCTGTGCACTGTTACAACATGCAGATTTCAGTCTCCAAGAGAATCACAACTAAAACTCAAGATTCATGCACACATTAAAAAAAATTCAATACAAACATTAAAATCAACATGAAATAGCGATGAGAAACAAAACTACTTACATAATGTTTTTAATGTTGCATGGACACCTTCAATCATAAATATTACACCCTAGAGATGATCGGTAGAACTGGAGGATGGAGGGAGCTGGAGGACTAGAGAATAATTGAACAGAAAACAAACAAAAACAAAGAATCCTGGGCATCTGTCCCAGTTCAGTGTGCACACAGCCTCCCTTCCCCAAACTGTGTTAGGGTAACGAATAGGCAGAAACAAAATGGCTGACATTCCACTGGACCATTTGATAGGGCAAGTGAGGGGAGGTATCAGCCACACAGCTCTCCCTCTCCAGTGTCCTTGCCTCAGTGGAGGAGAGATGGCTGATGCCTCAGTGAACTAGGACAAACCCGGGCAGGAAAAGTAACAAGTTAATGTGGGCCAGGTGTACGCGGGGGCTTGAATGAGATCCAGATTCGAAGCAAGTGCAAATGTCACGTTTTCTACAACACAACTCCAAAAGAGGTGACGTGAAATCAAAAACAAAAGTCACTGGAAATGTCTTACGCTCAGTTTTTTTCTCCTTAATTTCTTGAATCTTTTTCATTCACTGAAGATGGTGGAAAAAAGTGTACATTAAAGAGAGGGTGAATGTGTGAGTGTGTATGTGTGTGTTTGTGTGAAAGAGGATTAAGCTTATTCGTCGTCAGATGAGTCTTTCTCGATGCTGTAAGCCATAAAGAAAGCATCAGGGCGGGGAGGGACGAGGGGATGACCTGGTCGCACAATCTCAAAGCCCAGGAAACGGAACGTCCGAAGCAGTTGAGCTGTTGAAAGAGAGAAAGAATGAGCATGACTTCTCGATGCAACAAGGGCAGCAACAGACAAGAGATCCAAAAAAGGGAGAACTGAAAGAGGAAGCAGACAGATGCAACACTCCGATGCACAGAAGACTGACCTCGGTCGTCTCGGTTCTTGTGGAAGCAGATGAAGATGTGATCCACATGAAGTTTCTCCTCCGCAAACTCTAGCAACAAAGCAAAGCTGAAAACACAAACACACAGACAGTCAAAACACACAGAGCTGTGCACGTGTAGCTACATTACATGTGTAGACTTGTGAATTTACGAAAGTGTGTGTGTGTGTGCGCGCCTACCTGTCCTTGCTGCCTTCGGGCAGGGCTCCGGGGGGGATCTCTACATAGAGAGAAGCCCCCTTCAGCGCCGCCCTCCAGACCGCTGCCTTGGCCTCGGTTCGCTGCGCCTCGAACAGCAGGAAGCGCACTCGGCCAGTCAGCGGGGGAGGCTCCTCAAAAACCAGCAGATGAGCATCCTGTACAGACAGACAAGCAGACAGAGTGTGAGAGCAGCTCCAGCTCAGGAACATAGCAAAGGATATACAGGGAAAAAGGTGCACTCTAGAATCATCGGCACCCCTGCAACCCCCCTACTCAATGCACACCCACCCATCAGGTTAATAATAGCCCCACCACTACACATTTAAAAGGTCAGGGGGACAGCTAAGGGTATAGATATGGCATGACTGGGCTGGCTGTGAAAGTCCCCAAATAAAAAAAATCTCAGCAGACAAACCGCTGGCTTGCTCCAGCTTGCTCATCACAGTTAACAGCTTTGGGGTGTAATTTTAGTTGAGGGAGAGTTAGAGGCTCTTTTGAGGGTTGTGATGTTCATAAATCTGTCATTTTTTTTTCACCAAAAAAGCTATTCTGGTCTTTCGGTCACTGTGCTGGGTGACTTGAAACCCCCCCAAAAAAATAATTAAAAAAAAAAGTCTGCTCATGATGAATGAGAGAGAATACTTGGGTTTACGATGTCATTTGCAAGCAGATTTACCGAGAACTTTAAAAAAAAAAAAAAAAAGAAAAAAAAAAACAAACAAACATTTATGACGACTAAGCCGGTCACTTGGGGAGGCACAGATGAGCTTAAGCAGGACACTGTGGCTGTCAGAGCTCTCTAATGGGGCAGACAGGCCACCGAGAACAGAGAGCAGATTAGCGCAGAGATTGAGAGTGCCAATAGGACTGGACAGATTAACCACCGCCAAGAACATGGAAAATAGAGGACAGCACGGCACAGCACAGCTCAGTCGAAAAAGAAAAATCCATTGGCCAGAAAAAACATCCCAGACGAGAGGCTGACAGGGAGGGTAGTTGAACTACAAGTTCATGTTTTCTTTTTGCTACATATATCATTTTAGTAACAAAAAAGTTGTTAGTATGACTAAAACACTCCTTTATTTACTCATAGAGGGTGAGCTTCCCATACACAGCTTAGAAAATGTAGTCTATAGCTACTTGAGTGAGAAACCAGCCCAAGGTGTATAATAGAATAAAATAGGATCCTCTTGGCCGACAGCGTGGGGTTGGCTGGGGAGCTGTGTGTGCTTGTATATAACATGCTTGTTTACTTACAGAATAGAATAGTTTAGCTGTAAGATTGTGATCCCTCTGGCCGTCCCCTCGCCCACCTGGGATCTTCAGGGGTGGGAGAGGGGCATCAGGAACACCACAGAGGCCCCGGACACGGGTTACTGCAACACCGGGAGCAGCGACGCACACTAGAGGGGGAGGGGAGAGGGCGAGAGAGAGAGAGGGAGGGAGATATTTTTAAGATATTGATCTCTTATCACAGCTTTCATTTTTAACTTGACTTTTTGCAAAATGCTGATTACTAAACATTCATGTAGGCTAAACCAAAAGAGGAACTGTTCCTAGGGAAAATCTTGTGACTGCCTTCCTCAAAACAAAACATTCGGCAAGGCGAGCAGAGGGAAGGCTTTGGGTTGTTGGGCTGTGCAGTCAATGAATGATTAACATGATGGCTACCTTTCCAAAAACATTGGCAACTTAAACACAGCCACAGCCATGTTTCGAAAGTTCATGTGTTTTTTTTGTATTCAAACTAGGGAGTTCAGGGTGCAACATACTGACAACAGTTGAGCAAACATACCTCAAACATTGTCTTCCCACAATCATACAAGAAAATGAGCCACTGAATCATCTAACCATCTGAGAGGAACTCAGACAATTTCCCATTGTTTACAACCAACCAAAACTATTCTCAGTTCATGGCGCAAAACAGGCTAGTTGTTTTTAGACTTTTGTCCAAATTCCCAAGCAATGACAAGGATTGGAATCTGGGTCCCAGGCCTTAAAATAGCCATCTTCAAGAATGCTGCAATGCAGTTGTCACTAACTGCTGCATTTACTTGTTGAAATGCATTGCATTTGGAATTTGCTAGTTGTTTTGTTCACTAAAATAACATTTATTTCTTTGTTTGACCACCACTTATCAAACAAAAGACATCCTTGGGGTAAACAACAGCTCCAGAGAGCCAAAATACATCTGGGCTACATGACTTGACATTAACTAACTTTAAATTAAAAAAAAAAAAAAAAAAAAACTTTTGACACTGCATGTCCACCAAGCACTAGGCCAAATTACTGCTAGTCCATTACATTGTGCTTGCATACCATGGGCCCTTGAGCTCTGGTTGCTAAGGTGGCCAGTGGATTTACAATAAAGAGCTATTCTCAAAGTGCTGTCCGTCACAACCATGTGTGACTTTTGCTGGGACTTCTAAAGCAACCCCTGAGCTTTGTGGGATCAGGCTGTTCACTGTACGTGAAGGCCAGATACTCTCTACTCAGCACTCACTGTCCTCGTCAAACATTACCACATGAGTCTGCCATTCAAAGGGTCAAAGTTTAATTATTAGAACTCTGCTGATGCAACCAATCCTAAAAGACTGGGTTTCTCTGAGGAAGGGGGTGGAGGAGGGAAGTCAGCCAGGTTTCAAGCTTGAGGAAGCGCAGTCATCTTCATCTCTCTGTGCATCATCTCGGACAGACACAACCATAGCAACTTGCACACTCAACGTCATCATTAAGGTGGTGCGACATGTGGAGTCAATGTGCGATGGCAACATCTAAACCACCAGCAGCACATCTCTGCACAGCACATCATGTAAGCGTGACTAATTTAGGTCATACAAGCTCTCACACATACCTCCAGTTCAGACTACCTTAGCATTTAGCTCATGTTAGAAGACATGACTTAGTAATCTTTACTAAAAAAACAAAATGAAAAGCAGACACATATGAAGAGAGGCTTAAACAGCATCAGACAGCTGGGACGAGTGACGCAGAGAGCTTGTTTTCTGTTGTGTTCTGTTGAATCATCGCAGATGAATGAAGTGGCTCGTACTTGGCTCAGTCACAAGCATTATGCCAGAGGATTAGAGTGGCCAGAATAACCGTTCCCATCCAAGTCAAGATGCAAATCCGCCTGCACAGTCCAGGGGGCTCAGAGGAAAACATCCTGAGTGAGGGATTCTAGGAAGGAATGGAAACCACTGCAGCAGATGACAATGCATGGAGACTCACGTCATCTTACTGTCTGACGTCTTCATGCGTGTACTGTCTTGTCACAAAAGCCAAAGACTCACATAGTACATTGGATAGCAAAATAACCCTCCTGAGAGCCTTGCTACTTCGCAAACAGCACAGTTGGGACAACTGATTAAAAGCATGTTCTCACTTTACAGTAGTGGCACAAGCTTTTTAATGCCATTTCAGCAACTACAGCTATAAAATGGGAAAAAGATGAACATAACATGATTTGCGTGAGATATGGGATTGTAAAAAGTAGCTTGGGTTGATAAGATGCTACTACCAAACCTTCTGTTATGAGGGATAAAATAAGTAGCAAAATACTAACAGAGATTTGGGGAAATAAAACCTACACTCAAGCAAAATCATTTACTGACATGATGACACTTCATGATCATATGTCTGGTGTTATAAAATTCCTGGGAGTTTGCCAAATTTACGAACTCGTGACTGATTTCGCTTGAAACGGAACTAACTTAACATGACAAGTCAATCACCCACCCCTTTAAAAACACAAAAATCAGTCAGCTCAGTATGTTAAGCTTGACTGGTCGACAATTAAAGAAAACAAAAATCATTAATCAGCTGGCAAACTTATAAATGTGGAGTAGGCTAAAAAAAGAAACTTAAACAGCCCCATGTGTGAAAATACAATAAGTTGTTTCAACTTACTGCTTCTGGTACAACTCATTACAGACCCATAGTAATGTCAGTGTTTGACCCATAAGGAATTTAGGTTATCAATCTCACGTGGCAAGGGTTATCCTAACCTAGGTTTTGCGCTATCGCTGTAAGATGCTAAACCCAGAGTTATGGCTACCACTTCGAATAGTTGTTCAGACAGCTGATGTTCTGTTTCGTTCCGTTCATACAATATAATGTAATGTAACCACATTCTCAAACTAGGCTTCGTCTCTTCAAACAAGTTCTACGAAACCCCAGCACTGCCAATCTAAGGATTGGCTTGCTACTTCAGCTTGCTAGTTAGCAAGCTACGCAACACAAGAACGCCACTAGCGTTAGTAAGGCAAGCGAGAGGATTCCTTAAAATCCTTATGACCATCAAAAATATTTCAGGGGTTGTACGTTTTGACAGCACAAATAAAAATGTACATACATAATTAATACATGTTGTCGTTGTTACAACCTATGCGTCTTGAAATTTAGTAATCAGCTTGCTGTAGTAATCAAGAGGCTTACCGCTACGTTAACGTCACCATTCGCGATGGTAAATTAACGTTACCGCAGGTTGAAGTTGAACCATTGCTAGCACATAATTTCCAGAAAATTCTATTTTTCATAATCACATTGAATCACAGTTTAACGCCAAACAATAGCTAAATGCCCATGCCTAAAATGATTTAGGATTTAGGAACATTACTCATAACGGCAATGATTTTCTGTCACATTTCGACGACTGTAATAACAAAAATTTACCTGATAAAGCCAACAACGTTAATGTTAGCATGTCAAATGGAGTTAGCGACAGGTAGCGTATCGATAGCATACATGGTTTAGCTAGCAACATTACATTTCTTATATAACTTTGGCAGCTACCTTACATTAATTGCGTACATATACATTAATGAATACGGTTATTTTCCTCATAACAGCAACCCGTCCTTTTATTAACTAGCGCTGATTCTGAGTATTAAGCATATGCTTATCAAACCAATCGCACAAATACACTTGCTTACAGCTAACCCTTGACGCCGGACCTAGCTAACCTAATGTTAGCATAGCAAGGTAAACACGTAAAGTTAGCAGGGCATCTAGCTAGATAGCTAACGTTAGCCATTTCAACAGGATTCTCAAATGGTTAGTCAGCACAGTCAACATTATTCATTACTACGATTTCCCAACGTACATGAATTAACTCCGATGTCAATGTGTCAAATATAGTATATAGCGTGTATTTGCTACACACAATTCATTGTAATGGCCTCGCAACTTTGAAATGTTTATAAATCGTACGCAATTTACGGTGTAAACAAGGCAAGAGGCCCACACGATAGCCACCAACCTGATTCACAAATCTTGTTGAAAAGCCATGCTCAGTAGCTAGCTAGCTCAACAGGATGGCTAACTAAACAGGTATCATAGGTTAACGTTAGCAGCTAAGTTAGGCCCATTTTTCTTGTCAACAACTCAGTGATCCAGAACTTACCTTTCACTTTCGGGTTTATTACTATTCAACTCGATGATAGGCATTTTGGATATATTTCTTTCTTTTTCGCGCACAAAACAATGGCTATTCAGTATCGTCTGTAGGTTGGATTTAACCATCCGGCCAACGTCCAAGCCCGCAGATCTCTCGCTTCTCCACCAAATGACACTGTTTTTCTAACGACGATCACTTTTGCCAGCAAGGGGCGGGCGCTGCCCGAATAGTCATAATGGGGGCAGAGCGCTTTATCTTACGTAAATGATCTGACTTATGCTATATTTCATTGCATAATCAAGATTTACAACTGTGGAAATTGATTTACATAACATTCGTTACAAATTCCAAGAGTGAATTATTCAGCGAGATGGCTTTTAAACTTGATGCTAAAGACAACTGTGGTTTACGTTCTGTTCCTTTGCTTGATAGTCTGTTTCAGGCTATGAAGAACAATAAAATCAAGCTACTGTAGCTGGATGAGAATGACTCCTGTTAGTTCGAGGGACATTACCTGCAATATGAGCTTAAACCACTTGAAATGAAAACACTGTCCATATCACCGCCAGCTTTTTATTTTTTGCTGCTGAGACAGCTGTGCCCGTCGCTCAGTGTCAAGTGTCTAAGGCAGAATTCTAGACGCGGCTGACACCCTGCTTCTTAAGTCTACATCTCTTACCCAATCGCACAAACACAACAGGTTAAACCAGGTAGGGCGCTTTTATACTAATTTACTGTCGTGGTCACGACTGACCCCGCTTTGTTTGCATGTGAATCAGGCATATTGGCGTTTTGCTGACCGTGTTATCTTACTCTTGATTTGATTACCCTGGCTATTTAAAGTAAGTCGTTTGGGAACTAGTCAACTGGGATGTTCATTACAACGGTACCATTTGCTTCAGACACAGCCTCTTTTACATGGAGTTGGAAATCATTGCCCTGCATTCAGATTTAAACATGAATAGCCAGCGATTTCATGTATTTAGCCTATTATAATGGTGGATTCTGTTAAGTTTACTGGAAGCCTACATTTTCTTAGAACACAAGAGTTGCTAATGTTTTCCTGTTTATTCTCAGGTCCATTGGCTGCTCTAAAGAAGACCAGGCCTCAAGTTTGTTTCTTACATTCATCTGATGCCTAAAATACCTTATATGTGTTAAACTATGGTGGAATGTCTTGGGGGGGTGGGGGAAACACATTAATGCATGCTTGTGTGTGAGCAAGAATGGCTTCTTTGGCAGGATGCCTTGCAGTCAATTCAGAACTCAAGTCACTCTTTTGTGCCTTAAATTTACATACATACAGAGCATATTGAAAGGAAGTTAAAAAATTGACATTGACTTTGCTTCAACAGGGTACCCTATTGTAGGCTACTGTTAACAGTCTACTTTACATGTAGGCTAGGTATTGATAGCCTGTCATAGACCATGATTCATGAGGCCAAGAGGTTCCTGTTGACATGGTGTTGTTGTGTTCTGGTAGTGCCCTATCGCCGGAGACTTCCTGTTGAATCGTTGAGTCAAGTGGAGAATCCATGGAAAGGTATCACACTGAACCGATGTATTGCCCTGGCCATGATCATTGTGGTGGTCAGTTCAGGCGTTGAGCAAGTGCAAGGTAATAACTCTTACTATGGTTTGCCATGAACCTTGACCACAAAATGTTCCACCGGTCCATGTAAGAACTGCAAAGATATTAGACAAAACAGAATTCAGTATTGTAATTCAGTACTAGGTTACATTTGTATTTTGTTATGCATAACTATGTACAGTATATCAGGTGTGATTGATGCTTTGTGTATGCAGTTTAGCAGCACATAGTTTTATAGCATCTTGCTTTATTTCAGAGGCCCTGGATACCTTGCTGGAGGAGGAGGATGGCCTGAGTGTGACTGAAGGAACTGATCAGGTAGTTAAAGCCACAGATGTGACTGGCTCGAGGTCACTTTGCCTGGGGAGAATTTGCTTGCTTTGGGGGAAAGTGTACAGGAGCTCAGTGGGAGGTCTGGTGATCACATGACTTGCCTCCTCTGTCTCGGTACCAGCTTGGAAGTACACTGTGGGACACCGTGGCATTCTGGAACTGGGGCTCAGAAGGCGATGCACCGAAGAGGCGATCGATACGCAAAAAGATCCAAAGACGAGACTCATCAGTCAGACTCCTGAAGGAGAAATCCTCGCTGGGGGCATTGGATGGAGATGGGGACTGAGGGACGGGGGACAAGAGACAGGCTGATGGAGAGAGGATCAAAGTGAAAGAGGGAGGGGAAGGGGAGGGAACATATTGGAAGAGGAGACATTGATAATGATGACAGTGGTGATGACTGAATCCCCAGACAGTTGCATGACTCAGTAAGCTCAGCCACTAAGCCAATGACAGGATGTTACTGTGAGTCATGTCAAGAGGGCAGATTTATCTACCCTAGAAATTTCACACAGACTGAATCCCAGTGTCCCCTCTAAATCCTGCACCTACAAAGACTGGTATGAATCATCTTCATGATGGGTTTGTTTCATGCCATTTCACTTATTGAGGGCTAAGGGTTTGGAAGGACACTGGGTTTCAGTCAGTGTTCAAAACTAGCATAGCCCCAGTACTTCCATGGACAATTGCGCAGCAGAGAGAGAGAAGCAATGTGTAAAATCATAAATCATTGTTTGCAACATTAATTTTGTTGCTGTTAATAAACTATGTGGGCACTGTTACATCATCGGTTGGTTTAAATATTTTGTCAGTCTGTTAAACTGTACTGCTTCTTATTAGCATTTCATTTACAACTTACTTTTAACTTCAGATCAAGTTAAAGATCAATACTGGTGCGTAGTCAAGATATTGAATTTGTATTCAGAATGATAAACTCTCCAGACAGCCTTTCATCTTTACATAACTGAAGTGTTTTAATGTTTTCTACTAAAAAAAGATCTGTGAATCCTACACAGAAATACTTACTCTCTTAAGAAATGTGTCAGTTTAAAGCACAGTTGTGTAAACATCTAAATAGAGAAATAAATCTATTTGTGGTGTATCTACAGGGTAAGTATTATACAATACATGATGTTATAGCGAGTGTCAAAAAGAAAATATGCAAGTTTGTATGTGTTTTATGTGTGTTGTCATGTTAGCAGGCTGTGGTCAGTAACACAAACATTGGTCTTAATACGTTCAGCGGCAGCCACAGTCCTTGGCCACCATGTTTGTCTTGGCATATATAGTGGTGCCATCCTTGTCCAGCTCCACAACGAGCAGATCTCCATACTCTATTGGCACGCAGCAGGGCGCACGGCCGATCCAGCCCCCCTTCTGCACCAAGCTGTTGACCAGGATGGCATGGTTGTTGCCCTTGAGCAACGGGAAGCCACATTCGCCCTCACAGTTGTTAATGGTGGCCACGGAAGGCTCCAGAAGGAAGGCCTCAAGGGAGATGGTCAGGCTTTGCAGGCGACAGGGGTTGGGGTTCCCTGGACTCTCCTCACCCCCGCGGGCTGCCCTCTGCGCTCGCTCAGTCTCCCAGGCCCCCAGGACAGTCTGCAGGGCCTTGAGCAACAGCAGCGCATGATATTGGTTTTCGCCTGACTCCCCATCACCTGCAGACACACACTGATGTCAGGACAGTCCTGGCACTAATGGAAATGCCAATTCCATCCTAATTCATATCACATTATAGTTATATACAGTTAGTTCCACATGAAAAGTGGCTGTATTTGCCGTATAATTTCTCAAAGCTTCCCTTATAAGAGAATGTTCATTCTATGTGTGGGACATCAGCCCTTTAAGTTTAAATTTTGTTGCCATAAAAAGTGAACAAGAAAGTCTTCTCACCACAAAACTGATCTACACCTTCAGCTGGTAAAGCACTGAGATCGCTGAGCCTCTCCAGTCTGTCAGTCAAGTGGCCAATGCCCACCCCCTCGCTCCGGAACTGGGCCAGGGCATCAACCAGCCCCTGCCGAAGCAGAGACAGCAGTGGAGGCTGGAGAGAGAGCGGCACACGGTGGCCCAGCAGCCCAACGCCCCGCTGGGGGAAGGAGAAGAGTGTTGGTGTTGAAGAGTTGAGTAGACCCAGCAAGAGGCTCTGGCTGGAGGACTCCCCAAGGGTTAGGGGGGGCATAGAGCTCAGTGAGGCCAGTGGGAGAGCATGTCCACCGGGTGACGATGATGTCTTTCTCTGGGGGAGAACGTCACTGAGAAATCTTTGGAGTTCACACAAGAACTGGTAGGTTCTGGAAGGTGGAGGTGGCACTGGAGATAGGGCACTGTGTAAATAAGGAGAAAGCTATGTCACTAACAATCATGTCTGTTTCATTTTAAATGTGCTTAATTACGTTAAATTGAAGATCCTACTAAAACACTTGCAGCCAATTTATGGACAGAATTTCAAGGGACTGGGAAGATCTTTCATGGAGCTTAAGAGCAGATACATATACAGACAAACAAGTCATTTAGTTAGACAAAAAGCCAGTTTCACATCAGGCATCAGACTTGCACACATACAAAACATGACAGGCCACACCTGTGATCAGTGGAGGTGACATCCTTGTTTGGTAGCTTGTTTGGGACAAAGACCAACAGAGGTCTTCTCATGTCATTATCCTCTTGACCTCGTTTCATTAGCAGGGCTTGGACTTCAGACAGGGACAGCTTTGGTCCTACATCAAATTCAATCACAAACAGATTTAATATTGATTTCCCCTTAGACCATAGATCAAATATCAAACAGGAAATAATCGAGCAGACAGGAGGAGGACAGGTCAATCTTGACTTCTCACCTCTATTTGGTTGCTTTATCTCAACAGTGATCCACATCTTTTGCGCCCTTGGACTCCCTGTTTCAGACACTCTCCTGGTCAGCACGATGAACTGAGTTCCTACTGAAAGGCATGCTGTCTGGGAGAAGGGCCATGACACTTGGTCAGACTATGTGTTACACAAGGCAGGCAACTGCAGCAGGACTCCTTGCACACATACACGTACTACAGACACAGACACAGACACGTACTACACCACAAACAAGAAAACAACCAACCCAAAAAGTTCTCAAAGGATAACCTGTTTGTTGGGAAGGAGCCCATCGCTGCTGAAAGTAACTTCAAGGATCTCTGTTCTTTTGGAGGCTACAAAGAACAACAGCATCGTGGGAGCCGCTGTGCTGAGGTGTGTGTTCACTTCAAAAGCCAGAGGAACTTCAAAGGTCAAAGAAACACTTCCTGCTTCCTCTCCAGGAGCCCAGAGTTCTGACATAACACCATTCCAAAGTAAAGCATTATCAGTACCCTCACAGCTTTGTCTGTTGTTCATACTCGTTTGTGCTCTTTAAAAACAGAATGAACAATGGCAATGTTTTAGGTTTAGAGCTAAACTTTTTGTATTAAAAAATATTGCTTATTTTTTTCTTTGAGGTAGATTTGCAGACTTGACAATTCTGGACAGTGTTTTTAATTAAAAAGAAAGAAAGAAACATCTAGAACTAAATGCAAAATATGAGAATGAAAAATGTTTTTCTCACTGTACAATGATAACAAATGTACCTTTATCGAGATGTAAAGCCCAAGGGCCCACGCTGTCACTATTTCTGTCTGCAGCCAATGTGATCAGAACAGAGAGCCCAGCATCAACTGACCCGTCACTGCCAGTGCAAATGCCAAACTGATTCAGAGTCTCTCTTCCCAACTCACTCTCCCTGCTCCAGCCATGTTGCAGGGCTGTCAAGGCTTCTCTCAGTCCATCACCTAAATGTCCAGCCGTGGCAAAACATGGTGTTTCACCAGAGCCACCACTAGGCAGGGAGGGAGAAGACTTTGTGTTGATCACTGGAGGTTGCGTAAGTGAGTCATCTACATTCTGTGGATTATCCTGGCTCGGACTGGATTTTAGGGTATCCACCTGATTTCCTTGAAGGCAAAGTATTGACAATAATATGTTTAATACAGTTAAAAAATGTAACCCCCAAAAAGGTTAATGTAAAGACAGAAATACAAAAATGTATGATCTACAAATTATGGCACAGCTTATTCAAAAATCTGACATACATGGAAATTTCAGTCGAATGCTCTGACACACCTCGGTTTCCTCCCTGACCACAGGCATCTTGAGCATCACTGGTGAGCATCCCAGCTCCCTGGAGCCCCTCATGTTGGTGGAGAGCAGCAGGCATAGCAGTTGGCTGACCTCGCCCGACCTGGTGCGCCGACTTGGGGTCCTCCTGACCTATTTTTCGCCTCAGACGCTTTAGGGTAGCGTCCTTACTTTCTTCTTGGGGCATGGTGCAAACAAGGCCCAGGGGCAGCAGAACTAAAAGCAGGGGCAGCCACATGTTACAGATGTCTTGACTCATCTTGTTTAGTTCCTGTTGTCGGGGGGGGCTGAGGTTTTATATCAGCCCAAGACTTTTCCAGGTTCCCCGAGAACAGGACCTGTAACGGGAGAACAGCGCGGGAGAGGACCATGGCCTTGACTGGCTTATGGGAGGTGGAGTTTGGGTGCTGTCTCAGGCAGGGGCATGAAACTCGCCGTCCACACACTGAGGTATTGTTTACTCCACTGCTTCATTCTGTGTGTGTGTGTGGTGAGGTGAAGGCCTAGAGGCCATAAACACAGACACACACACCGTCCCGTCTGGCCAATTCTGTTATCATCAGGGGAGGTGAGGTATGGGACCAACTTCAACAATGCTCCTTCTGTTAATAGTAACTTTTGTTCCCTTCACCATTTCCAGTACAGTAGTTCGTGACTTAAACTGTAATAGCAGAACATGAAAGTCCAGTTCTCAAGAGGTCTTGTTCATTTCACTGTAACATGTCTTACCACTATGTTACTTAAATACGCTTCAGTTCCTCTATACTTCTCAGCACCAACTGAAAGAACTTCACTATGAATAAAATTTTAATATATACATATATATATATCCTTGAGGGCGTTTGCTCTAATAGTCCTAGATAGGCGTGTGTTATGTAATCAGTGACTACCACTCTTAGTTCTCCATTCTCTCTCCCTCTGTGGACCGAAGTGCACGAATGGGTATGTGAGCAAGCAAGCTAGAATATAATCTTAAGGTGGAAAAATGTGCTTCACCTCATGTTCCTGACCAGAGGGAAGACAGCTGTGTTTTTGTTTTGCAGACACTCAAGGTCTCTCCTCTGTTTCCAGCGGGTGCTGGGTGACAACAGATGTCAAGGTCTTTGCAAGAAAAAAAATAAATCACAAGAGTCAAGGATATGATCCAAGAGAAATATTACAAAGAAATGTCCTGTTTTGGGGAGAGTGTGATTTGTTTAAATGAAAAGGAAGGCTCACCTTTCCATGAACATTTATGGATGAAACTAGATTACTGGTGTAGGAAACATGTGTTAAGAAAACCCCTTTAATCAATATAAAATGGTCATACTATTGCCTTAAGATGTGTCCCCTTCGTGACTCCGTTAAGACTACTTACTTACTACTAAGTCCAAGACTCATTCTACAATGTGAACAGCCCCTTTACTGATGGCAGAAGCAACTTCTAACAGTAATGACAATCTCGAACGCTGCAGTGCATGTCTTCTCTCATCATGCATTGGCTTATGAGTTTAACACGGAGATACAATCCCTCATCTCCCAAAGCTGGGGACACTGTTCCACAACAGTTTTGCAAACAAATGGGACAACAATAAGATCTAATAGCCAGGGCTGCTAGAGTTAAGCCCATAGGGACGATTTCCCAAAACAGTCAGACCCATATTTGGTGAGTATTCTGATAAGGCTTTGCACATACTGTCTTCTCCTTTCAGACGGACAAAACAAGCAGCAAGCAATTCCATGCTCAGCTGCCAACAGCCACTGCTAAACTCTCTCTCACACACACACACACACACACACACACACACACACACAGGCTGATACCCAACAATTTCAAGTTTCAGATTTCCAACCTTGTTTTTCACCTTTTTTCAACCTCCTTTTTCTCAATACTAGTAATACTATACCCATTCCACATGAAAACTCCAACACCTGTTGTTTAAGTGCAACTATGTGCAAAAGGGAGGGGTTGGTAGATCAGATTAAGACAAATCTCAGACATCCCAACATAGGGTGCATTCTGTGCTTTTAGTCACATGTAGTTACTAGTAGCGCTGTTGTGCAGGCAACAGGGAATATCATCATGGAATACGAGTAACCAGATAAGGTCACCCAAATGACAGAGCAGTAGGGCATTAAAGGGGCATGTGTGTGCGCACAGTGATATTTGACCAGTGGAGTGTTAACAGTGCATAACCCGAACTACGGCCCTTTTCACAATTACGCGAGACTATTTAGGCGGGTCAACGGTCAGTGGCCAGTGATCCACTTACAAACACATGGATCACTGTGCACCTGAAGGTGGAAAACACTGGGTGGAGAACATAGAAGAGCCTGCTGAGGAATGTACAACTTTTGGACATGGAAGCACATGGGCATCTGCACCAGGATAAAAACAACCATCCAAATGATTCAATATGATTATGGTTGTAATATGGTTGTCAATAAAGATTATGGTTGTAAAAGGATAGGTATGTTTGGAGGGTGATTTATTGGAAGACATCCGCATCGTAAAAAAAAAATAGAATTGTATGAAAGGAAAACATAGCGACATGACAGGTTTAACTGAAGTTTATTAGACAGTTGCACCTCTAAAGCACAGCAGAGGGCGTTCATTATGTTCATAGCTGCATTTTCCTTGTTTTAAGTGTAGGAGAGCACCTTACTGTCTAAAGAGTATTAAAACCATCTGGATCTCTTAATAAGTCTTATTAAAAGCATCACCACTTGCAATTATATCAAACACCAGTAAAATCAAAGTTGTAACAATTACAATAACAATTCATAAACAATCAATCAAACAAAATAACATAAAAACCCTTTCAGTGCTGGTAATGAGGGACATGTTTCTCTGGTCCACAGCATGGGTGTGAGTGTGTGTGTGTGAGTTGCTGTTCTCTGTTGTTGTAAGTGTGTCCTCGTTTTCGTGGGAGATGCAGACAGAAGGGCTCAGGGAGCATCTCTGATCAGCAAAGAAAAAAGTGTTTCCTACCCAACAGCATTCAGACTGTAAAGCTGAGGTGAGTCTGAGCTCTCCCTGAACGTATACGACAAAAAAAAAAAAAAAAGAACCGGGAAGAACAAAAATTCAAATAAAAACCTGATAACAACGGACAAGGATTGTGGAGAGAAACATCGAGTTGCCCACAGACAGCTACACCGACAGAAGAAACAGTCCAAAAGTCTGTGTGCTAGTATTTCTATGGCGGCTCACATTTGACCATCACCACTGATGATGTGGTGTGAAACACAGAGGCGCTGAAAGTGTAATAGGTCAGAGAGAGAGGCAGGTTTTGGTATCAGATGCACCAGCTATCACTTGTGTTTTTTTTTTTTTTTTTTTATTCCACTGGGTCATGCAGCACCATGATCAGTTGTTACTTGCTCTAGATCTCACGCTCTCTCTTAGTCTGAGCATTTCCACAGCCGAGAGAGAGAGAGGGAGGGAGAGAGATAGAGAGCGAGCTCGTTCTGAGGCCAGGGGCGCGTGATGTGGTGGGGATGGTGGGGGTAAAGGATGAATAAGTGGATGGCGGAAGCGAGGAGCCTTGCTAAGGTGCTCATTTCTGCAAACGCCATGAAGATGAAGGGAGAAACTGTGCACAAGCAACACACGAGGCACAGTTGTGTAGCACCAGGTGACATAGGGAGGGTTTTCTTGGCCATAAATGCGATGGCCACGTGGGTTGTGGGGACTGTGGGGTGCTAGAAAATCCCACCCAGCAGGTCCAAGGGCCCTCTTCCCAGAAAGCCACACAGCGCTGACTAATGTCTTGAAATTCACAATAATAATAGTAACAATAATAATAATTCACCTGTAATTCTCTGCCCAACAGCACCAATGAATGAGAGTCAATAGGTTAAAGGTGAAAGGCAATGCCTTCAGAGCTCAGCACCAAAGGAATCACTCTGGCTTGGTACACTTTAGCCTGCCAACCTTCTGCCTGTGTAACGCTTCTCTACAGCTAGAGGAAGGTCTATCAGACACCGGCTGACATCACATGCACTTGCATCATCCTGAATGCAAAACAAAAACACACAAGGCCTAAACAAACAAAAAAAACCCCCAAAAAACAACGGAACGAAAACGAAACGGGTGTTAAGCTATATGCCAAAATACTGTATATATTTACATATATACTCTGTGCCAAACATCACAACTAAGTTTATCGAAACCTGCAGGGATTCTTTCACACTATGCACTTAAGAAAATGTCATTACATTATAAATAGAAGACAAACAAACAAAAAAAAAACAAAACAAAACACCAGAGGGCCAATGAAGAGGCCTCTTTCATCCCTGTGAAAAAGAAGCACCAAGAATCGATAATTATTATTACTGATGTTCTTCATATAAATAGGCACAGTCCAGAGTTGTACAGATTGTAGCACCATGTTTGTCGTTTTTCGTTTTTCTTCTTAGACTGTGAGTCAAGCGTACACATTTTTTTTCTTTACACAATCTATTGCATTCTACACAATTATACACTCTTATCAATAGATTAAAAATAAACAGGAAAAAAAACCCATAAGATATAACACTCGCACACACACACACACACACAATCACCTTTGCTAGGGAAGAGACACAAAAGATAAATAAACTAAATTATGCACATTTACACAGTATGAGAAGACCTCCCATTCACAGTACAAGATTCGTTAATATAAGAAAAGGAATTACCCACCAATAAACAAACACGTAGAACAAAACAAAAAAAAAAACATAAAAAACATGAACGTGAATGTTGCCCAGTAGTTTTTTTTTCTCTTTTTCTTCTATTGTTATTATTTTTGCATTTCCCAGTGTGTGTTGCGAGGGGTGTGTATATTGTTTAGGCTCTATGTGAGTGTGTGTGTGTTCAGTGTGTGCTGGCTGGTTGGACTGGTTGTCTATAGAACTACGGGTATCAGCTTCAGAAGGGGGCTGGGTCTCTAGAACAGTGTTGGGGGCTGTCGGGGCGGTGGGCGGGGTAAGGCAGGATTCCCGTAGCATGTTCAAGCACCAAATCTAATGGCATACAAAAAACCCCACGATTACCTGAATCATTAGACTGAGCATAAACACAACAAGTCTCCAAGGGCTTGTGGGGCTTTTTTTCCTAACAGCATGGGTTCAGCAGGATGCTAGCCGGTGCGTTTGTCATTCAAATAAGGAAGTTGTCCGATAAATAAAGTCTGGTGTTGGAATGGTGTTCCTGTACAGCCGGAGGAAACAGCGTAACCAGGATAGGGAAACGGCAGTTGAAGTGGCAGACCTGATAAGACTGTCCCGTTGTTAGCATTCCCACAATTCATCTTCTCTAGCCAAAACCCACTACGTGAAATACGTGTGAGTTAGACACACGTAGGAAAACACAGAAAGACAAAGCACCTTTAAAACACACAACACACCCTCTCTCACAAGCAGTGTGTGTAGGAGTAGGAGTGTATAATGTGTGTGTGTATGTGTGTGAGTACATGTCTGCTTGAAACTGCCTGTGTGTATGAACTTCAAGTCAAAGCTGACTGTGCTGTGCGTGGCTACTCAGAGGCAGGCAAGTGTATGCTGGAAGTTAAAGAGCCGTCTCAATTAAAGAGCGTGAGGACAATTCCACTGCTATGCGTCCGAGTAGCATTACAAGAGGCCAACATGGCTGTGAGGGTGTCAGTGCTTCGGGAAGTGTGAGACAGTGCATGGAAGAGAGAAAGACCAACAGAGAGACAGACAGAAGAAAGGACAGACGGACAGGAAAGGTGGGTGTGAGCTTCTTTATGCTGCTTCATCACCCCCCCCCCCCCCCCTTCACTCCTGTGCACCATAAGATAACAACAGCAATTGGCTGAAAAAGAGCACAGAGCCAGTAGAGATGTCTTTTGAAGGAAGGATCAGAGAAAGGATGGGAGGTGAAGAGGAGTACTGAGAGCCATTGCTGCCTGAGACAGACAACAATAACAGGCTCACCTGGCAGACACGGCATCCACACAGAGCCTATTCAGCTTCAGCTACACAGCACAGTCACTGTCAGAGGTCTCACTCAACACACACACACACGCCAAGTCCTTTCTGTCCCCTGGCCAGGATGTTATACAGTGACCGTGGCTGTTGTCTGACTGTGTGTGTGTGTGTGTGTTAGTGTGTGTGGTGCTGTCCATGGCGGCGTTGGGTTTCAGTGGAGCGGCGAGGGGGAGGGAGGTCAGAGCAGTGGCAAGCGGCGGGGTGGCAGGATTGGCTTGGTCCACACCTGTCTGTCTGAGCTTTGCATAGATTTACGCTGAGTTTGAGGTAGATTTCTTCATGTTCCTGTCAGGAAGAGAGAGAAGAGGGGGGTGGCAAAGGCACATCAGTCAGATAAAGGGGTGAGGGACACTCAACACTCATGTTACTGTCTGACAGGACACTTGAACAGGGCACTGCGAGGACAAGCTGACTGCCATGGATAGGATAGGCTTGCTGTCTGCTAGTCAGATGACTTAGATCACATGACTAACAGGGTCATTCAAATGCTTCCTGTATATCAGAAGTACCATAGTTTATTGGCGTGTTTCCAAAATATAATACGTTTCATAAAATGCAGTCACTAAAACATTTTAAAATTTACAGTACATGAGGTGATCATGAACTACACCCCATGTTGAAGGATGATACAACTAGAGGTCAGTAATAACAAAATCTTCACTACATAGGATATGCATTATATTAGATCATGTATTTGAAAAACATTACACAAGATCAATCTACCCTTACATCAGCACTCAAACACTGGGGTTAGAGCACCACCTAGTGGCCTAACTCAAATGTGAAACTAACAACGATCATCTAATAGGAACATGAAAACAACCCACCCTCCACTCCCACGTACCTTTTTCTGGAGGGAGAGGCCAGCACCCTGATTCCCTCCCTCACTGACTCCTCTTGTCCTTTCTGTCTCATCCCCCCACCTTTCCCGCCCCCCCTCCCAAACCCTCCTTGCCTCTGGCTGCTATCTGGGCCGGCTGGCCGAGGCCTGAGCCTGCAGCCCCAGAGTCCTCCAGGAGCTGCCCGAGCCTGATGGTGGGGGCACAGGGGCCAGGTGAGGGGGGTAGTGCATGGTAAAGGTAGAGCGGGAGGAGGAAGAGGAAGAGGAGGAGAGAGAAGCAGAAGCATTGGCACTGGCAGCAGCAGCAGCGGCGGCGGCAGCAGACACTAACGCAGAGGAGGGAGAGGAAGTGAGACAGACAGAGGGAGCAGAAGACACATGCGTCCTGTGGAGGTGGTGATGCTGCAGCAGCAACACCGAAGCAGCAGACATGGAGGAAGAGGAGGAGGAGGGGGACGAAGAGGAGACATTTAGCAAAGGGGGCGGCGGGGGAAGGGAGAGCGTGAGGGGGGAGGGCGAGGGTGTGTGCAGGACGGACTGAGTCCGGCTGGGCAGTGGCATGGGGGCCGAGGCAGAAGCGGGGGTGGCCAATGCAAGGAGGGCCAGGCTGGGGCCGGGGGCGCCTCCTTTGGCCTGCGTGGAGTCCTGCTGCTGCTGCCGGGAGTGGGAGGAGGTGGTGGAGGAGGTGGTGGAGGAGGAGGAGGAGGAGGAGAGGCTCAGCAGAGAGCCCAGGCCTGCAGAGCCAAACGAAGCAGCGGAGCTCGAAGCTGGCAGCGTGTGGTGAAAGATACCTGTGAATACACAGCAGACAGGGGGGAGGGAGAGAGAGAGAGACAGAGAGAGAGAGAGAGAGCGCAAGAGAGGCCAACAAAAAAGACCCGGGAGACAGAGACAGCAACAGATAAAGAGAGCAGGAGAATGAGTGACAGAAAGTAACAGAGAGAGAGCGAGACAGAAAGAGAGAGAGAGAGAGAGACAGGGAGAGACAGAGAGAGAGGGAGAAAACGGGTGGGGGCTGAGCCAAGTTGTGCATAGCAGCAAGCAAGTCCACAAGCACATACAAGCATGACCATGGGAGGCAAGAGAGGCATTTCACAGGTGAGCCCAGATCCTCCAGATAGGCTCAGTTTCTCCCTAGTTTTGCAGGGTTGTGTTCAAAATGCTCTGAGAGGATCACGACACCTGTCAAATGTCTCTGTTCTTTTAACAATCATGACGACACAAAGCACCCACAGGACCGCTGTTCAATCACTTCAGTGAATGACCGATGGGATCCAAAGTTACCCAATTCTCAGTCACATTCAGGGTCAGTCACAACATTCTTGATGCTTTCGAGTCTGGCCCACTCTGTTTCTGAGTAAACACTCTGGGGCATGGGGCATTAGATGAAGTCGAAGCGGATTGGAATACTTTTAGTTTCTGTGTGGTATCATCATAGCAAAGCAGCACAACACAACACAAAACACAGCACGGCATGAAGCAGCACAGCACAGCAACAAAGCGAAGCACATTTATGGGCAGCCAGTGATGCTCAGCTCTGCCACTTACCTCCACCTCTCGCCCCACCTCGCTCTGATGGAGCACCTTCCACCCCACACCTCAGCAACCTACCTACCTCAGCTAACCCGCCCCAACACCACTACTGTTGTGTCCCTGTACAAACTCACTCCAGGATCCCAACCCTTCCCTAGTGACCTTTGACCCCCATAGCCCTTGTCTCACCTCCAGCTGCCCCTCCTGTCAGACCGGCGCTGGAAAAGCTGCTGTGGCCGTTGACCAGGCGCGGTGCCACACTGACCGGGGGCATGGCCGCCTGGCTGCCAAACAGAGACTGGAGCACCGAGGCGCCGCCCAGGGGGAACTGGGCGCCCACATACTGGGCGCCGGGGCCGCCCATGCCCCCTCCACCCGAGGTCACGCCGACTCCCACACCGGCACCCATCTTGCCAGCCAGGATGCCACCGACTCCGCTGGTGGCGGCGGAGATGAAGAGGTTCTGGCTGACCAGGCTGCCTCCCTGGCTGACGCCCACCCCCTTCAGCTCCCATTCGCGGGGCTTGGATTTGGGCACCGCTTGCCGACCGGTCCCGGGGTCCTGGCTGAGGAAGAGGTTGGAGGGGAGGCCAAGAGCCGGGCTGGCCCCCATCGCTGTTCCTGCATCGGGCCGCTGCTGCTGCTGGGTGCTGCCTGCCTTTTGCTCCACTTCGGACACCCCCGCTCGGAACGGGGATCCACCCTGGCGGAGGTCTGGAGGCATGGGCTTGGGGTCAGAGATGGGGGAGAAGGTGGACTTCCATTTGCTGGTCGAAGAAGAGGAGGAGGAGGAGGAGGAGGAGGAAGAGGAGACGTCACAGCTTCCCCCTGACTTACGGCCCAGAGAGCCTGACAGAGAAGGGCAGAGGCGAAGACAGACAGCTTTACTTCCCTGATGTACATAGACAACATGCACAAGGTCATCAAAACCAGTGTTCTAAACTCCTAGGCTTCTCACCTCTCTCACCTTCTCCTCCTCTCCCATCTCTACTTTCCAAGGAGATGGTGGCTATCTTCCTTTCGATCCTACAGCAGACATGACAGAGCAGACGGCGACATCAATAAAAACTGAAGCAGACTTCCATGATTATACAGCGATGAATTATTAACACATCATTAACCAACAGAACCCACAGTGATGACGTTCCCCCAGGAGGAGCAGAGGTGTAAAACTCCATCTTCAGAAAGTAGAAGTTCAACCACGTATTATATATTGAGTCTACCTGTACAGGTGATTCCACTACTTCATCTGCCTGGCTGAAGAATTTACTAATTTACAATTAGCTGGTTTAGTGATCTGCTGGAACAAATACAGTATGTGGCAAGAGCTCAGCAGAGATGTGAAGTGTGTGTTTGTGTGTGTGTGCTGGGTGGGGTGGGGTGGGGGGGGGGTGTCTAACCTGGTGTCGGCAGGGTAGCCGGAGTCCTCATCCTCTGAGCTAGGAGTAGAGGGATAGCGACCAGAGCCGTTGAGCTCCAGAGGGCGCTCCCTCTTCAGCACCGGGGGCTGGTCTAGGTCCCCACCGCAGGGGCTGCGGCCCGACTGCTCCGGGGAGGAGATGGCTGAGATCTCCAGAGGCTGGTTGATGTTGTTCACCTGGGCAAAGGAGATACATAGACACACGCTTCAGGTGAGAACTACATGCACGTGAACTGTTAACAATTATACATAACAATAAGCACAGTACAGAAAAATGAGAGATTTCCTAGAAGAGCTGTGGCTAATAGTTCTCACCATTGAGTTAATGTTTAGTGGAGAACCAGAGGGGTGTCCAGCAGAGCTTAGCCCAGGGAAGGACCTCCTCTTGGGGGATGTGGAGGCAGATGGGACCCCGGTGGAGCCACGTTTCCGGCGGCCTCGCTTCCTCCCCTCCTGTGTGCTGGGCGAGTGGTGATGGTTGTTGTTCTGGTGATGCTGGCCGGCCTTGGAAGAACTGTGGTGGAGGCGTGAGGAGGAGGAGGATGATGACGAAGAGGACGACGAAGATGAAAAGAAGATGCGTCGTGGTGCCTCACTGTCTGGACCCTCGCCCTCTGACTCTCCAACCCCGCCGGCGCCGCAGCCGTCCTCAGGAAGGATTCTGGGGGGGCCGTCGGCGTACTGCAGCACCCCGCCGGTGGCGTTGGGGGGGCTGCGACCTTGCAGGGCCATCAGCGGGCCGGCGTGCGAGGGCTGGGCCGATGCGGAGGAGTCCTGGTCAGATAACAGCACTGAGGAGTGAGGCCCGCCATTCACCAACCCTGAGCTGGACGAATACCCTGAGAATACAAATGACCATTGGTATGCACCAAGATAGACATTAGTTAGAGAGCGCTTGATCCAAGTGGCACAATACAACCTCAGGTTGACAGGTTAAAGTGAGGGATTAGGGATTACAACTCGGAAAGTAAGACCTAGGAGGGGGCCTACCTGAGGTAGGAGTGAGAGGCTGCTTGCCATTGGTCTGGCCAGCTGAGGGGTCTCTTCCGTGGGACACTGGACTAGGTGTGCTCCTCTGTCAGAGACAACACAACAATCTGAGCATCAGATGTGGGATCATCTTAAAAACGTTTAGTATGAATCCGCCTCCCTGCAAATGTGTCGGACAGCTCAAAAGACACAAGTAAAACCTCATTGACACAATAACTGCTCACTATTCAAGTCAACTAAACACAGTCAAGCTATCTTCATTTTACTCGACTGCTAAGACTTTGTGCTTGCCCTTAGGTGGCTCCAGTGTAGGGTATCTGAGGCGTGCCCTGAGACTGACGTTTGTGGGCATGAGATAGCAGCCCGGCGGCACTCACCAGTCTCTCCGCTCGGCTGGGCAGCACAACGCTAGCCAGAGGGATGCTGACGGGCAGCTTGTTTGGGTGCACCGTGCTGAGGGGGATGCTGATTGGTAACGAGGTGATGGTATCTCCGCCTCCAGCCAGACTCTTCTCCTTTCCCATCTGAGCAGAAAGGCAAATATAATCCTATATGTTAATGTGCTCATTAAATAAAAACATTCTGAAAATAACCGCTTGCATGCTACATCCATTCCACCTTATTGATTTTTAATCAAAGTACCAGTGGTGCATTATACTATGTTGCTATGTTATATTATTTTACTATGCAACTACTCAGAGTTCTGAAGAAAGTTTTACCAATCTTTCCAAAAAGCCTAAAATGGCTTTCATTGGCAACAGATTTATTCTTATTCCTATCTTCTATGTCATCCATAATTATTGCAAAGGAACTAACACTCAGCAAATAATACGTTGCTATGTAATACCTGACAATTTCTATGTTCATTGTGAATGGAGTACTACTTATTTCTCTGCAGCAGCTGCGAAGAAAATATATCAAAGATCATTTGGAAAGATAGTGTTAAGATAATGTTCAGGATCAGAACGCGTTCCTGGGTTATTTACCGATACTGACTGACAGAAAGAATATGCCTTGCGTATCCACTGCTGATTGTCACCTACTAAAGAAAACTACCAACCAATTTAGCCCAACACATAAATTTATACGTACCCTCTCTGAGCCCCTGGTCTGCAGGTCCCCTGGGCTGGGGGAGGGGCTACCCTGTTTCACTCCTAATGGAGGGGATGAGACCGCACCCAGATCTCCCCTGAAGCACACACACCAAGTCATTAAATCATCTGATTGCTCAATTATTATTATTATGACATTTAACGTTTATTAGTGCCGGCAAAATTTCTGATAAATTCTATGTAGAAACACTGTTTTAACTGCAATGGCAGCTGCTAGACTAGGCAAGCCTGCCCTCACCTGTGTGTGAAGCCTCTCAGCGGACCCGAGTCCTGGTTGAGGTGGCGGCGCAGGGCGATCTTGGCTGGGGAGTACCGTGTGTAGTCAGGCAGGGGCTGGATCTGCTGCCTCTGGCGACCGTCGGGAGTGGGGGGCACCAGCTCGTGGTCAGGCGAGATGGGCAGGTAGCGAGCCAGCAGCTCACTCTTGCCACTGCCGCCACCGACAGCTCGCTCGAAGCATGGCGAAGCCGTGCCGTTAATGGACAGCTCCGGGCTCATGCCGTTGAGAGCTGCGGCGGCGGCGGCGTTCGAGCCCAGGCCCAGCTTGTGGCTGTCGTGGGAATCCAATGAGGACCTCTGGTCCAGGCCCGGCAGGCTCTTACGATAGGGGGAGCCATCACACGAGCTGTAAGATTTCAGCTGCAGCAGCTCCTGCTGTCTCTGACTCTTCTCCAGCTCCACAATGCTGATCTGTGGGTCAAACACCAGGGGGCGCCGTTAGTAAGCGCCCAGCATATATTGTGCAACCACTGCTCCACCAATGGTGGTCATTTGTGACCGTTAAGGTTGTTACTGTTTGTGGCTCTCTCAACATCCTCTAACCTACATTAGAAAGAACCACAGCAGTCACCTGCTCTCAGATCAACAGTCCACCCTACTGTTTTCAACTTCTCATTACACTCGACATTACACTCAGGTCACACTCAACAACTAATGTGAGATGGACATGTGCTGGATTGGACTGATTTTCAGAAGAAATCCCCCCCCGCCCCCCCAAATAGTTGCACATAGGGAGGGTCTAAGGCACAGCAGTTTCCCTTTTAGACTGCTTTAATGCCTGCACAAAAGGAGTGTGAGCGACACTTGAAATTAATTTTAGGATACACACAATCTTAAGGCAAGCAGGGAAGAAAGAGGAGGTAAAAATGCAAACTCTACTGAAAGGACACTACCTGCATTATAGCCACTTAATATTCTTACGGCTGTGCTAAACTGCTTAATGACTTGAAGTCATAGAGAAGGGTTGTGTTTTAGGCGTAAAAATGGCAAATGACCTGCAGCTCCAGGCAGTGGCGCTGTTTCTCTGAGATCTGCCGACGCAGGTTCTGCTTCTCTTTCAGCAAACTCTCCATACACAAAGATCCCCAGTCGAGCTTCAGCTCCTCGCAGCGTGCCTTCAGCTACACACACACACACACACACACACACACAAGTTATAATTCTTCTTCAAAGGGTTAGCCTGATTAAATATCGGAAGCACTGGGACAAAATTCTGTTGATGCTGTGTGGTCAATGAGAAAAAGACAATTTCCCTGTGTCATCACTGTGGCAGACATTGTGTGATGCTAGAAATACACCCTGAGGCAGCACAGGCTTTTAAAAATAGATGGAGGTGACACAGGCCAAAATGACACTGGGTCTCTGTTTGTGTGTCTCTGTGTATCTGTGTGAGTGGGAGAGAGAGAGTGAGCGAGAGACAGAGAGACTGTGTGTGTGTGTCTGTCTGTGTGTGGCCTCACCAGCAGCAAGCTCTGGTCCCTCAGTTTAGCCATGTCTCGCTCCAGCTGCCGGGTCTGCTCCTTCAGCTGCTGGTTGTGGGCAGAGATCTCCTTCTGGGCCTGCTGCAGGTCGTCCAGCGTCAGAGCCTTCACACCCAGCTGGGACAGGAGGGCGACACAAGCAGTCACAGTCAGCAGGGAATGTGCAAGGCATCACGAGAGCTTGAAACTAAAGCTTAGTTGTCCAATATAGCCAAATATGTCTCTTTCTCACACACACACACACACACACAAATATGGTAATATGTGAAGCAATCATATGCAAAGCAACAACTGTGTGATGTAACACTCACCTCCTCCAATTTTGCATGGAAGAGTCCTTTGATCTTATCTTTATGAGATTGACACATATTCAACAGCTGCTCCGCCTGCCCCGACAGCTCACTGTGCCTCACCTAGAGGAGGACGGAGGGAGAGAACACCAGTGAGGGCTAGTGACGAAGCTGCCTCAGAGAGAGAGGTGTGTGTGTGTGTGTGTGTGTGTGTGTGTACGGTAATAAAAGCAAACAAACAGTGCCTAGTCTAAAAAGGAAGAACACTTGCCAATTCTTTCAGAGCTCAGAGTCCAGAGCTCTGGCAATAAGAGTTGTGTGTGTGGGGGGGGGGGGGTTGTCTTTACCTTCTCCTGCTCCAGGAGCTGCTGCAGGTTGGCACGATACTGAGGCGTCTTCATGTAGGCCATAAACTGCAGGTACTGAACCTTAAAGTTATCTGTGCAAGACCAACAAGAACACAATATAAGCCACTGTTGGACAATAAAAGAATAAAAGACAATTTGACCACCCATTAGACACTCAATAAGACAGCACAATAGGGGACAGAAGCCTTGATAGACAGAGTGAGACAGTGTGATATATTTAACTATGGAAGAGCCAAGTCATGAGGTCCGAACATAAGGAACAGCAGAGGAAAAGAGGAAAAGTGTGAGTGTAAGTGTGAGTGGCGTACCCAACAGCTGCTGGAGGGCAGGTGGAGTGGGCCCTTGCAGGAGCTGGCTGGAGGCGTAGTGCTGCACTTTGGGAGGTAGCTGGTAGAAGGGGCTCTGAGATGACCGGAATGCATCTGCAAAAGCCAACCACAAACAGGAGGGGGCAATGAGTCTGTCAGCAGCACACGGGCCTAAATATACACCCATTACAGTGAATTAAGCTGAGACTATCAACTATTCTCAGCAATTTACTAGGGGGACAGAGACAGAGTGCTGACCTACTGTATGACAGTAAAAATCTATAAATAAAAGTAAACTATAAATAAGGGCACCAGCTGGTAGCAGGATCATAGACACGTGGCTTTGCTTGAATGCAAAGATGCATGGAGGAGGAGAGTAAGGACAGTAACCTGCACTCACATATTTACCCCGCCGGACATACAGGGCAGGGTTCCCTTACATGGATAAAGCCTATTCCTAGTGTAAAGGAAAACTTAATCTCTATTGACAAAATTTGAATCTAGTGTTAATCCACATACAGAACGCTGCCAGGTCACTGGGTCTCTGTACAGAATGTGTAGAATTTGAATGGGGAGGACTGGCATGGATATTAGGCATGCTGTAGAGCCCGGCTCACCCTGAGATGGCGCAGCGGAGAGCGTTTTGGCGTGCAGCAGATCCAGGGCGCTCTGGCCCTTCTTGTTCTTGCGCTGGGCCACAGCCACGCCGGGGACGGCGCCCGCTGCGACAGCATCGCCGGCACCAGGAGCCTTCTTGGGTCGGCCGCGCTTCTTGTTGCCCAGCTTGCGTCCTTTGGCGATGAGGCGTGAGCGCCGCTGCTTGGGCGAAGTCTTGGCGACACTCAGCAGGCCCGGCCTTTCGTCCTCCCCGCACGAGTCCTGCTGAGCATGCTGCTGCTGTTGTTGTTGCTGCTGCTGCTGCTGCTGCTGCATAGACATAGACACACGCACGCGCAAACACACAGACACATAAAAGTAGTACACACACACACAGCCACAGTCACGTGAACACAAAAACAGGCGCACAAAGTAGGACAAACTCACAGAACAGATGGATGGACAGAAACACACACACACACACACACACCAATAGACACACAGCCACACACGAACAGCCACACACACACAGGCAAACACATACATACAATTATAATCATACACCCACAACCAAATAACTGTTATTTATGCCTCCACAGAGTCAGCCGCTGGAGACATTTGAGGGTGATGCAGAACTTTAAAAGAGGAACCAAAACGAAAACTGAAAACCTGCAGATCAGAAGCTATTGTGTTGACTGAATATAAAATATAAGTGAGCGTGTGAAGAGCAGCGTGTGTTGCAGGCTCTGTACCTTCTGCTCCCGGGTCTTGGTGGGGGTGGTGGTGTTGCTCTTGCTGTCCTTGTCCTTCTGCTGACGCCGCCTGGCTGCCTCCTGCTCTTCCTGGAAAACAGGCAGCAGATGCCAATGAAGCCAATACATTCAGCCAAATACAAACACAAACACACACACACACACACAGCTCATCCCCATGTCCCAAGATAACAGTCTACTCTTCCTACAGTGGAACATTGCTTAGTGCAGGTTTTCACCCTTCTCAGGTCTATTCCCATTCCCACAGATCAAACATCCTCCTTACTACCTTCCTACTTTCTACAAAAGGGACCAACTGAAGACGTTGGTCCCTTTTGAACAACTGAATTGCAACTGTAGACATTATCCCCACCACGACAACAAGAAAAGATGTGTGCGTTTCAAATACAGAGACAGTCCATCATCAATACATCTACAAAATGTAGAGAAAGAACAAAAATGAACTCACCCTGAGTTTAGGATTTTTGAGACTAGAAAAATAGTTTTCAAGCTGCAAAAAGAGACACACAAAAGTAAAGATTAAAGTGTGATTAGGGCAGACCAGAGCTTGTGGCTCTGCATGAAGAGAAAGAAAATAGATTGGAGGGGGCAGACACTCACTATGGTGCGGTCTATCGTATGGAGATAGTAGGACACTGGCTTCCCAGTCCAGGACACTGAGCCCCTCAGGGGGGAAAGCTCCACCACTCGCATTATTGTGCCAATGTCTGTAAAAACACACACACACACACACACACACACACACACACACACACACACACCTTTTACACTCAAGCTCACAGTCATGTGGTAAGATAACACTGACCTGGCCGCCCAACCCACGTACTCACCACTCAAGTTTCGACTGTTGATTCTAAAGTTGAGAGGTGCAAAGGGTTTTGAGGATACAATTTTTCCACCTACACAAACACAGTAAGTCACACAGCAGTTAGATCACAAGTACAAAGACTGGTCATGACTAAGATCCTGAGGATGAAGGCTGAATCCAATGCCCCCTTGTCACTGAACCCTCGAAGAATTAACCAGAGAGGTTAAAAGCGGAGCGAGAGACGCAAACATTCAACAACCTGCCTGTTGTTTGTTGTTGTTGTTTTTCTACGATGTACAAAAGAGATACGCTCTCATACGCTCATATCTTGATTACTGAACAGTTTGCATTGTGACATAATGTGACACTTACGCAGACCGTAAGAATTAGCAGATAATAATTCCTGCATCATACCTTAAACACAGCACTATCTTTAGGGTTCAGGGCTTAGGGCTTAAGGGGTGACATTGGGATCCTCCTTGTTTGTTTAGACCAAGCCAATCACAGAGCCCAACGCAAAGGATAGTATTGGAGTCACATGCGGCCAAAGGGGTTGTAAGGCAAGTGTTAGCTCCTAATTGAATTTGGCTCTCCACACACGAGACACACAGGCGGGAGGAGCAGCTTTTCCCTCAAGCTTCAGTGCCACCCACCTTCCTTCATGTTCGCAAAGCGCTCCTTCAGCTGGTGGTCCACCTCCGGACCGAAGGCAAAGTTATTCACAAAAATAACACTAAGGAGAGGAGAGAGAGAGAGAGAGAGAGAGAGAAAGAGGGGGGGGGAGGGTGGAGAGAGAAAGAGAGAGAATAAGAGAGAAAATCAGATCTCACACTTCCACAATGACGCTTAGAACAGCACGGATATGAATCACTGCAGTCAGGGGAGAAATTTGGAATATTCCGGTCTGACTCTAAAGGCTGTGTCTCCTGTGCCAGCATCTCTCACACAAATCTCCTTCTAGCACTTTTTCTAGTGGAGACCGACACTGCCGTTCCCCTGCAGAGGTGACACAAAAAGAAAAGAACTTCCTACCTTGTGTTGGCTATCCTTTCTCTCCACTCTTCTGAGAGGAAGTCACCCCTTTCTAGCTGCAGAGTAAACACAGAGAAACAATGAGTACGCAAAGTGAAGCACGCATGGCCTACTAAGAGGAGGAAGTCGCTTTGATTTGAGGCTTGGAAAGACACACGCAGGCTCTTACCGTGTACTCTCCATGTTTCTTCCCATACCACTTCATCCACTTCCTAAACTCCCTGTCCATTGCCTGCACAAACACACAGTTAAGCCATTAGCAGCCAAGACTCCATGGTGTCATTTCTCTGAGGCCTACAAGAGGAGTTGTTCATGCCCTTCATAAATGGCGTTTATGTAGAAGTGTTGATGGGAGATTTATATACTGTTTGTGTAAACTCAGGGCAATGTACCTCTGCGTAAGTGGCAGGGGTCTCAGCTTTCTCCACCCCATAGTAGTGTTTACAGTTGGTCGCTGCAGCAACCTGTAGCACTACCTGGCCCACACCTGCATGGAACAATAAGAAGTCAAACACCACATGTACAGATCATCAGGAATAACTACATTATACAACTTAGGAAACTGATCTCTTCTTTGAATGGCAGCTTCCTCAGAGGTTGTCCAAACTGACCACTGCCGAGGTCCACAAAGGTGTCGTCCTCCATCAGCTCCACTTCGTCGATGATCTGTGCCACAAGGTCGAATGAGGTCTCGCCGTACACCTCTGGCGAGAAGGGCTCGTAGTTGTTGAGCTTCTCGGGGTCGGTGATGGAGTGGTTGTAGACCTGCTGCAGGATGTGCCGCAGCAGCCCGTTAGACGGCCGCTTGTTCAGCTTCATGGGCTGCGTGGTGCCTTTCCACTACAGGGAGATGTACACGTACACGTACACACACACACACAAAAACAAAAACACAAAGAAAGGCAAAGAAAAGGAGTTCTGTCAGTAAGTGTACGGGTGGTGCCGATGGAAAATCTCCACAGAGGCGGTGTCAAGCTCACCCTTCTTTGGGTGGGGCGCTGGGTGGTTTATTTACTCTAACAAGGAAAATGCACAACAGCTCACAGGAGAATTGCAATTTTTTTCAAGGCTCTCAGTAGGACTTAAAAGGCAAAACTGCAGAAGCCTGCTGACCGATGACAAGTTTTACAGACCATGAGGGTTTTCAGTTGCTTTGAGTTGAGACTGTGTGTGTGTGGACTGTAAGGAATCTTCACAGTTCTCTGTGAGAACTCTCTGCTCTACTGGCAACCTCTACTCCAACCTGCACTGTGGGGAAGGTGACTACAGCAGCCCACTGCCAGAGAGAAGAGACCCGACAAACTATCACTGCGCAGGGGCTAATGCCAGTGGCCTGATGTTTTGCAAAAGCCTAGGTGTCAGGTTTCTGCACCCCAGTAAGAATAAGTGTGACTATGAGTGTAAGTGTGAGCAAGTGTGTGTGTGTATATGTGTGTGTGTGCTCACCAGCTGGTGGATGCTGTCAATGGCCCGGTTGTACTTATCGCACAATCTCTGCATGCTCTCAAAGCTGCAGGAGCCAAAAGCAATAGATCAGAAGTGAAGAGCAACACATGCTGTACACAAGACACTCTACACTGATGACAACAACTACAGGATCGGTTTCCCTGGCATGCCTGAACAATGCAATACTATCTTTGATATTTTGTCTAGAAACCAACACCTCTGAATGATGAATTATGTACAAAGCTGTCTGTGTGGGACTGGAGCTCACCTTTTGGTGTCATAGTCAATGAGAACATAGTTCTCCATGGCCAGCTTAAGATCGGGGATCTCCTCACAGACCCACCTGCCGATGGACACAGGACAGACAGACAGTCATTAGGTGTGATCCAATTAAATTAAAAGAATAAGGCAAGGCAAGGCACTCACCTAATGGTCTCAATGATCTCGTGCGCAGCATCATGGTGTTTGTCCTGGGGGGAGAAGAGGGGGGGTAAACAAATTAGGTGTAATCCAATTCAAAGGAACAAGCAGAAAAGAAAAAGATCAATTGAGTGCATCAAATCATTTCCACAATCTTTTCCTCAGACCCCACAAAGGGGCAAAACTGAGCAGTAATAAACCAAATCATCTCTTCAAAGCTTCACAGTGAGTGAGTGAGTGAGTGAAGTGAATGAAGTGAAGTGAGTGAGAGAGAGACTTAGGTAAAAACAGTAGGAAATCCCTGTTATATTTTATAGAGGGGTGTTGTGGACTATGGGGCCTTACTGAAATGTCTCTGACGCTGCAGCTTAGAGAGCTGCGATTCCCAGGGGAGATAATTGGACTCTGCTATCTGAGAGCCTGCTTGATCTGTTGCCTGCACTGGTCTTTTTCGCTTTTAGTGCTTGGCTCAGTGTCACTGGGAGCAATGGTTAGCGGTGGGTGACCTGGCAGAGCCACTTCAACAACCATGTGTCCAAACGACTTAAAAGAGTGATGTGACAGACGCTGCCTTATCGAACACAGGCAAAAGTAACACAGGCAGTTTACAAGATGAAGACATCCACCGCTGAGAGTGCTTTTCCGCTAGAGTGGGGTCAGTTGTAGTTCATTCAGTTCTAGACCATCATCATTAGGCAGAGACAAATGACTAATTACACTGAGTTACGTATGTCCCCATACATGTTGCACTTTGTGGACATGTTGCTTTTGTTGCTTGTCGATGACAGATCCTGGTGGTTGACAAAGACAAATGAGCCATGGCGGGGAGTGGGGGGGCCTTACTTGACTTTGAACCACAGTGTCAAAACAGTGTCAAAAACACCCTCAAAACATGTCTGGACATCATTTGTATACCAATGGTATACAAAACCACACCAAACCCCAGTCTACCATGATATGAGGTTGAGTGGCACGGCCTCATATGTTCTTGCACCACACAAGGCTGACCAGCATCTTTAGCTCACATTGGCTTTATTTTCTTCCAGCACATGCTCTCTGGAATGTAATACCTGTGGAACAAGACCCACATGTCAACATTAGCAAGTTTCAGACCTGTGGGAAAACACTGCAGTCAGTCGGCTTGTCTGTGCTTGTGGTAGAGGAGACACTAAAATAGGAGTGAGAAGGGTGGGGGGTGGGAGGGGGGGGGGTGAGGAAGAGAGGTGGAAATAAGGCTAAGCAGTAAAGAGGAGGAGGAGGAGGAGGAGGGCATACTGGAATGGGTGGACCTCTTAAGTTGGATGCAGAGCGAGTGAGAGAGGGCAGTGCATGGAGTTCATTCTCGAGTTGCTCCACAGGATTCTCTTCCCGCTCTGCCTGACCCAATGACCTACTTTTCGGTGCCACTGCCTCCGCTGCTGCCGCTGTTGAGCGCCAGGCTAAGGCCCCTCCTGCTCTGCCCCGGTCCAAATCCAGCCCCTTTCTTCCAGCCAAAGCCAAGCCCAGCCCTCCTCCTCCCCTCTGCCTGTGCTGAGCTTCTGCATGCACGAGCCCCGCGCAAACACCCGCGGCCGGCTCCAGCCAGCCTTCTCCGGCCCCTTCCTGCCTGCTCCAGCCCTGAGCCGTGTGCTCAACCGAGCTGCGGTGCGCTCGCCACGGCAAAACTCCTCCTTTGGGGAGTGTCGGAGGTTCCCGCTCAATATTGCCGCGCAAACATACACACAAACACACAGTTGCAACACACACACCTTCTATTTGAAATCAAACGGTTACTTTTTTGTGCGGCAGCAGCTTTGCCAGCTTTGTCACACACACACACAGACACAGACACACAGACAGATTAAGAGGTGCTCGGATTCAAATGGCCACCGTGCATGACTGGATTGTGTCTGAAAAAAACAGTGGCAATTTGCAGGTTTCAAGTCTGCTAAAGCCATCGGAGGAACAGCTTGTGTGAGTAGTGAACAAGGCAGAGTGAAGAGCACAGCCCCCCCGCCCCCATCTCAAAATGGAGGCCAGTGCAGACAGACACAGAGAGCACAGTGTGCAAACAGCACATAAACACACACACACACACACACACACACACACACACACACACACACACACACACACACACACACACACACACACACACACACAAACTGTGTCGTCAGAGCGTGAGTGGGAGGAGGTGTTCCTGCTCCTACTCACTCTCCCACAGACACGCACACAGACTCACACACTCACGCCGCACAGCAACACTAGCCTAGCGCGGCAGCTAAAAATAAACTCTGGCTGAGAAAAGAAAAACCCAAAGGAGGGGGAGAGCGAATGAGAGAGAGAGAGAAATAGAAAGTGAACGTAAGAAACCATGACAACCAAATCTGACCCTCTTTCACTTTTGCTCTCCTTCTCCTCACCTCTCCTCATTAAAATTGATTACGTTGTGAGTGCCGAGTTCAGTGTTTGATGCGCGCGCTCACGCACGCACACACACAGGCACTCACCAATGGGTATGACTCACAATTGTAGGCTACTGTCTGAGTGTGTGGGGGACTACACCTTGCTACTACGCAACCCACAGAATACGTGACTAACCATTACGTCAGACACACTCCTTCAGCAAAAAAACAAAAAGGGCAAGAAATTCCTGTCCACCACGTTCTCTCCACCAAACTCCTCTCCTCCCCTCACCTCACCTCACCACATGACGACAGCACTCAGCCCCGACGTATTCCCAACTCGAGTAATAATTCTGCCGTGTGGGACTGAGCTCAGTAGACTCCGTAGAGTCTGTTATTTGAGCTTATCAGTATGTTTGTAGGCCACAGTCTGTCTTGACATGTCAGTGTATTTGCTTCTCTTATCTCTCTAAGAAAAGGGGGGGGAGTCACATCTACTGGGATATGGGTGGTGGCAGTAGCAGTGAGTCTGAATGTGTGAGAATTTTTTTTTAAAAAGACAGGGTGAAATAGGGTCACAGGAGGTTGTGAGGGAAGGCATTTGGGCAAAGGAGCCAATCATGTTGAAGCACTTGCAGATGACTGCAGATTGGTGGAAGATTATGTTTGTGGACTGGGAATCAGTGGATTGGCATGGCTAGTTCACAAGGTGCCTTGAAGACTGCAAGCAGTGCAGGAGATTACTGGAGGAACACCACTGCATACATGCATGTTATTCATTAAAAGAAATGTACTTTAGCCACGTGTAAGGTCATATATGTAAGGCTCTATCCAAACCGCTGACATTTTGAGCAATTTAGCCAGCACAGTTCTTTGGGCACAAGTACAGGATGTAGGCATACTCCATCTTCAAAAGTCTGTTTGCTTTAGTGGGGTGCTCTTTGGTGTCAAAAGAGATGGTAAAAGCAACTAGGCACTCAATAAATTCTAATGTTTTTATTGAATGGATGTGTCCTGAATGGCCACATTAAATGTGCCAATGCATAGCAGAACGTGTGACTCTCTCGAGGCATAATACAAGTTCCCCCACTTTCTTTTTACAGTCAATGGCATATATGTTTGCCAGACAGCATGAAGCTCCCAAGAGAATTACCATCAACCAAAACCTCCACTGTGTGTACTTTGGTGTGGCAATTTTGAACCATTAGTCTTATAGTCTTATCGGTAGGCAAAGCCTTGACATGATGTCGGGCTGGGCTTGCTTGCTCGCTCGCTTGAGCGCAATGATGTCGAACAGCACCCTAGCATGCGATTGCGCATGAGTGCAGATGCTAACCACACCACAGGCAGGAGACACACACCTCCACTTTCTCCATTAAACCTCATGCGGTTGAATGTTCTTTTTATTTGTACGGTGTGAAACTTGTGCGCGATCTGACTCGTCGCACCAAGTGCAGGACTGTCTGCGGAGGCTACAACTGTGTAAGTGCGGAGGCCACAGCTGAGAAACATATGCTCCCATAGAGGGTAAAAAAAAACTCAAGCCTTTCATCCACTCCTCCGGTACCTCTTTTTATTCTTAGAATTGGGTAGCACTTACTGTGCTTATAGCCTCAGCCTGTTCCAAGAAAGGATTGGATCAATCACACGCAGACAAATGTCTGTCCATAAATGTGAGAAGAACTTTATTTTAAAAGTCACATAGCGCATATAAAAAGGTTTAGAATAGTTTGATTGCGGTGCAACAACCAAAAACCATAAGGAGACAACTCAGTGTCAGGCTGTCACATTGCTCTACCAAGCGCCTTACGCTGAATCCTTGAGTGAAGAGCTACTTCCACTGAGGGAAAAAACATATTCATGGAATGTGATCCTACCCACAGAAACCCCTTCAGTTTCACGCATTAGGGTTGTGCTCAGTAACTTCAACAGGACCATTCTTCATTTAAGAATTCTGTAACTCCATTACCAACCATCCCACAGGACGAGCATGGTTATAATTTCTTCACAAAGCACACCCATTTTCCTGTTTGGGATGGTTTTGCTCAGCACTCTCCCTCTCACTTAGCATTCCTTAGCTAAGTGAGACAATGGATAAACATGTTACCAATGAAGAACAGCACACTGCAGCAGAGAACGTTACTTCGTCCAACATCATACCTTGCACTTTGCACCCAAAGCACGAGTGTGTCGCTTTGTTTAACATGGGCTGCATTCACAAGTACCAGTATTCGGCACCGCCAGCCATAATTAGGTTTCAGCGGGGTTGCCTAAGGTAACCACAGTAGCTAATGTTAAGGCGAATCACATAATGCTACCGTATATTCGAAAAATCAACGGACATAATTACATAAATGGGGAAAATCATAATCCTAGTAGTGGTATATCGCTGTTTGGCAAGTCATAGCTACGGCAGCTTTCAATCCAACAACAGGACTGAATGCTATGCTTGCTATGTAAACAATAGGTCGCCTGGGAAAGCCCTTCTACCAGTTACCACAAACCGAACCGTTCGGTAATACGTTCGCTCGAGAATGAAACTCTACCGCAAAAAAAGATTTTTTAAGTAAAATTTACAAAAAACAAATGCTTCCTTGATCTAATTCCTAAATCCAATTGCGGAGTGCCATCATCGCTATTGCCTAGAAAATGCCGAGAAAAACAAAACATCGAAGCGTTAGGTTAACATTAGGTAGCCAGACAGCTAACATCGTCGAATTACAATCGCAACCACATAGCCTACTTCTGGTCGATGAGAGGCAATCACCAAAAGACTGTAAGGTTACATTTTTGTTTTGTTCCGTGTCAGTGTCTTCGATTGGTACCAAAACGTCATAAACCATTCCCTCACACAACCTCAAGGCTAAGGTTTCCAACCACAAAGTTGGCGACAACACGCATTGACAGCGTAAATAACAAAGAGAAATGGGAAGTTTTTACTTCGTGATATGAACAATCTTAGTGTTGTGACAATGTATTAGAAGATGTTTCTTAACGATAACTGTATCACGCTTCTTTATACGGACAGTGACAGGACAGGACAGTAACTAGCTATAATAGCTTTGTGGCTGTTCCTCATATTGTTGACCTGGCTAGATTCAGGCCACACTAGCCGAATTCAAATTTCAACAGAAGATTTGGTTTCTGTATACATGTCGTTGGTAAGGTTAGGCAAAGAGTATAGAGGCACCCAGCCAAATAGACACCTATGACAGCCAAGTAGGCTAACGTTACACTATTGACATGCAACCATCACCAAACAGACAGAAGATGGCATTCATGAGGACACGGCATTCGACAGTACAACAGCAAATCCAATTTAAACATCTCCCCAAAGAGGAAACGATAAAGTTGACATTCGACAGAAGCAATCCCTTTCTATGTCACTAGCTAACAAGCTACCCTGGGATTCATACTACGGGCATCTTTTGTTCAAAGTGTACTCTCACTCTGCTACGATGAACTATAGCACAAAAAAGCCAGTATGACAGGTTGGCGTCAATTGTTGGGCTTAATAATTGAAAAAGACTGCATGTGCTTTCACTAATAAAACCAGTTTCGTTTAGTCTGGGTAATTAACAGTGTTTACGGGCAAACTGTTGTCGGCTGTCTGTTTGAACGTGACTGGCGAACCAAAAAGAGCTACATAATGTATCTTTAAGCTAACAACGTAATTTTCAAAAATGATCTACATTGTGTTTTATCGGGAAAACTGTGATTATCAAGGTTACCCACTTCTTTCCATCTGCATCGAATTAATCAAGCAAACTCAGTTCCTTCCCTATGTTAGCCTACACAACGTTAACGCCAGACACTAAAAACATCCAACGACAGCAAAACATCATGCTAAGACCACTTGAATAACGTTAATGTTATCTATATTGATTCCAAAATTACTTCCAAACAGAAAGTCAGAAGAGTAAATAAGATCGCTAGAACGCGGACAGAACGATTTGAGATAGCATTGCTGTTACGTTAATGTTAGTGACGGCTTCCCACTACGTTAACGTTTAGTTGGAGAGGTAATGTTATCGTTACTCGAACACGTGTAACTAACGTTAACAACCCTAACATTTACCGCTATGTCGATAAGTTTACACTACAACAGTCGTTCACCCTATGGATCTACTAAGTGGGACCATCGTGCTGTACAGAACACTGTAGCCACTCTAACATTTTTGAATGGTTAACGTTAACGTTGTACAGGCTATACAGCTAGGTTGGCCGTGACTGCAGCTCTCCCTCATTCGATGCGAAATACAACAGTAACCGAACGTTAACATTGACTCGGGTATGTCGTTATCGCTAGCTTGTCAACCAGTTAGCCGTGAATCATGCAGATGAGACGTCGAATCAATTTGTGTTTTAAAACATTGAGAGGGGGAAAGACTGAATACTTACATATACTGGTAATGGCCAAGGATAACCCGCTGCTTCGGCTCCAACCGGCGATTTTAGCTTCAGTTCTAGCTTCTCTCCCATTCTACAGTACTTTCTCCGGCGATTTCTAACGTTAGCTATGCTAGATGACCGACAACTAGCAAAGCAATTTGAACATGATGACTAAAATATAAACGAAATATTTAAAATCAGGTTGAAACTGATTTCAAATGGTTACCCAAGTGTCTAAGTGTATACGAAGTCCGATTCCCACTGTGAATGACTGAATATACAATAAAAAATGCTCATGCCGAGCGGCTGCTTTCCCTCGGCACCGCCGCCATCTTGACCGGCGTGAAAAAAATCCCTGTCTGTTTGGGCACTACCAAAAGACCAAAACGACAGGGAGAGACTCTCTCTGCTTAGTGCAAACACCGGGGACATCAGCTGTAAACATGAACGTGTGATCGGGTTGTTTCATTTTTAATACCTTCAGTCAGCGAGGGGGAGGCATTTTCTTCCACTAGAAAGTTTTGAAATAAAGTTCCCGGTGGCTGTAACGGTCAATGGGCGGGAGGTACCATTTCAAGATTCTTTTAGAAATAAACTGGAAACAACAGTAGTTCAGGGGTTCTCAAGTATTTTCAGTGCTTTTCTAGCAGATCTGTGACATGTCTTTGAAAAGGCATAAGTCAACATTCAGCATTTTCAAGGGGGCTGCAGAACGCTGAAATAACCTTTTCATGAAATAATTTGTAATTACTTGACAATATTATTTGTAACAATAATTTCTGAAGCTAAACCACTGTTTTGGAGGATATGGCAAGGTGGCAAAATGTTTATATACATCTAAAACTGAAAACTCATTTGATAAAAATATGAGTGAGTCAATCAAATGTACTCAGCGAAAGTATTTATTTTTCCTTGAAGCCAGGTACTTGGGCTACACAAATATATGTATGATATAGAATTTAATTATTATTTGCACATACTCATTTGCATGTAATTTGGATATTTCAGACACAAATTTAGACTATAAAATCCTTTAAAGCTTCAGTGTTATATGGTATTGTATATGTTCAATGTAGATGGTATGAACAAGGTTAAATAGCATAAAGTTGTATATATCTGTTGGCTAAATAAGTACCATATTTGGATGAAAGGAACTTTCAAAAATTTCTCTCTGGACAGTAAAGAGTTAATGAATCCTAGCAAGAAATGAATGGATGTCAGTGGAGAAATGGATGAGCTAAAATGTCAAAATATGACCAAAGAGGCACAAGTCTATGCACTTCAACACAGAAGATAAAATTACATGGAGTCATTATTATGGGAGAAATCTAGATGTATTTATCTGAGTTTATTATAGACCTACTCTAATGCCACACAATAGCCAGGCTACCGCAGCCATTGCACCTCTGTTCAATGTTGTATTTTACTACAGTACTACAGGGTACTGTCCCAAGGCTTGAATTTCTCCAACTGGATTTTTCAGCAACCAATAAGCAAACAAGAACAACGTGCCCAAAATAAGTGTATGCCTGTGTTGTGTTGCCAAGTTTTGTGCTAAACCTTGGACCTTCACAAGTATGGGTCATGGGTAACTGGCCCCTGTAGCCTGGCCGAAAACTTTGCCTTGTATGGTCAATTCCTGCCCGCCAGGATATGGCAACAATGTAGCAATTGACATACTAGGGTCTTAATTTTTTTGAGGGGAAATTATTTTCTAATTTGACGCTGATGCTTATTCCAAAAAGTTTGTAAGAGTCCTACAAGAACCCTAAAACCCTATGTCACCCGCTGACCACTTCACTCCTACAAGGAACTTTATCTAGCATGGCCAACACCTCGCACAGGTCAATCCAGACTCTTCTTGTGCTTTTCCACGTTGGTGGAATGACCTTCCAAGGGCTACCAGATCAATAGATACCCTCTCCACCTTCAAGAAACTCTTGAAGACCCAACTATTTCAAAAATAAGCCACTTTAGATAAAAGTGTCTGCTAAATGCATAACTGTAAATGTAAATCATGAACAGCCTTTCATCACACAGCTAGTGCTCTACTTGTAGCCACATCCAAAGAGCAGAAGATTCCAACTACTGCCTGTTCTCCTGACTTGTCAAACTGTTGTGTACATGACAACCTCCCATGTTGGCTCCCCAGCATCATAATATTGCTGACAAGGAGACACAGGAGAGATACCCAAAGACCTCCATGAATGTGGGCAGCCTCAACAGCTGGTTACTACAGAAAGGAAACACTGAGGAGAGGTGGAAAGAAATGGCCCTCTCCGGCCACCTGCCTACCTGTCTTAGACTTAAACACACACAAAGCAACATTTTATACTGTTTTTAGGTTCATTCCATTGAATGAAGGTTCTCTTAATCAGTCAACATAAATGGTCATCGCTTGTTCTAATTCTTTGATTGCAAAACAAATCCACGTCTTTAAGCATTCAAGGTGAATAATAGTTCAACTGTTGTAGCATTAATAAAGAATTTTTGACCTAAACAACAGCTGTCAACATAGACAACAAGGTAAACAACACTTGAATTTAGGTAACATTGTTAAGGGACAATTAGACAGTTAATTTCTCATAATATAGGTCATGATACGATTTATATTTCAATGTAGAATATGGTAAAGCATACTTATGCTATGTTGTACTGTTGTGTATTTGTATTACTGATAATATTTCATATGGCAGTCATTTTGAAAAATGGCCTTCATGGCAAGAGAATACCTTCCTCAGTGTGTCTACCAAATTTCATGTTTTTATCATAAAGTGATTGATTCTCGCACTTAACAGCTCTACTATTTCGGAAAGAGCAGTTCTCTTTTACCAGTTCTTTGAGTGAAAGTTTGGAGGGCTTAAACATCAACAGTGACATCAACCTTCTTGTAGAATATGATTCTTCTTGTATCTTCTTCAACATCTTGCCAAAAGATCACAAACAAGGTCCTCGATTTGTTTGAGTCCAGGTGCTGCAGGATGAAGTGGAGGGTCACGTTCCCTACATGTAAATAAATTGTTGGTTCTGTGGGCTAACATGCAGGTGGTCCAGGAGGGGGCTCGGTGATGGCTTTGTGGTGGATTAGAAGGTGAGGTACTCAAGATATCACCACCACAAGTTGTCTGCAGCCATTAAGTCCTGTGTACCTGTGGGCAGCGCTTATAGTGTAGATGTTGAAGCAAGCAATAACATGCATGTTTCTAATGAGGTGCTGAAGTTGTCTGTGAAAACCAGAGGGAGGTTAGGGTGGAGGCGTAACAGCCTGGTCTGTTTTGCAGAGGTTCTGTCTCATTAATAACCCAAACCTCTGATGATGAAGGCATATGATAAATTAAAAATTAAAAAATTTTATGAACTGGGTAGGAGAAGTGGGCATCCCTGGTCCATGCTAAAGCTGGAAAGCTTGAGTTGAAGTTAACTGCAAGGTTTTAGATGACGGTGTCAGAATAAAGGAGACAGAATGGAAAACCACTTTGGGCTTGGCTTTGATGAATAAGGAGTGGTTGTGCATGACCAAAGAGCTATTATGAACATGAGGCATGGCTGTGCCCTCCTTTATATGAAAATCTTGAGCTTGGAAATAAAACATGGGTGAATTAGAGCAAAGCCTATATGTGATGTCAAAATGCACAAAGCAGTCGTAGTTCCATTGTGGTTGCCAATTTAGCCAAAAGGACTATTGCAATACCCAGCTAAAATACGTTTTAAAGGTTTTAATTGGGCTTGTAATATTGCATGTGAATTTACTTTTGACAAATTAAAGTTGATTATATTCTATTTATATTCAATGCACAATATTCCATTCATTCATTCTATGCCCCCTATAAGCAGGCATTTTCTTCGGTATATCAAATTGTCACAGAGAACACTGAGGTTGTTGGTCAGATGCAACATGTTGATGGAGTAGGGTGCTTAAGTTCTGTTGTTTGGTATCTATCCAGACAGGGGCAAAATGCTATCCCTGCCCTATGCTTTTGAAGACATCTCCTCTCTACAATGCAATTGTATTGATTTAGCTGTGAATTTGAGTTTGTCCTTGTTGTACCCTCATCCATGTTGTTACACTTTAGCAGCCTTCACTGAAGGTGTTATGCAGTAGAATGCCCTGGCTGCTTTGATCATCCAGACTGTTGGACATCCAGGCTGTCCTAAAAGCATCCCAGCTGGTAGAGACCAAAACATGCAATAAGAGATTCTCCACAGCTTCTCTTTTTCAACTTCTTGGATGCCCATAACAAGTTTGTAATGTGCCTCGCAAAGTGATTCCACAGTCTAGATGTTGGAAAAAGGTACATAAATGATCTCCAATGATACTGTGCTCATTAATGAAGGGAAAGTAATGTGCCCTTCAAATAGATTTCATATAGTTCCGACCAGATTGTTTACTTGTGAGATTCAGTGGGCTGGGTCAGACATGGCGTGCATCCCTCTTTAGGATCGAGGTATTCATGATGTGAGAAATATAGGTATCACATGTATGTCTGTAACATTGTGCCATTTTTCACTATGTTTTGTAGGATATGTCAGATACATTTACTTTGATAATATTGGAGCTGGAAATGGGATTTGTGAAAGTGAGAGGTTAGACTGTCAGTAGCCTATACAACATTTCTGAAATAGGTCATACCTGTTGTAGAAGGACACCTTGATGATGCATATTGTTTGCAAGGGTTCTCTGCTTTCCAGTCTTTTGACCTTCATTTCTATCCCTCTGTGGACTCTTCTTTGGCCCATTTTTCTTGAATAAGATGGTTTAGGTCAGGTTTTGCGTAGATGTGCACAGAACAGCTATGAGGCAATGTGTATTAATGATGCAAACAAGTAATCAAAATGTAATTGAGGCATTGTAACATTTATCACACAAAAATGTGGAACAAAATCTCCCAGTACAATGGTGATAGATTTACGTGTTTTTTTAGTTCATGTTATTTACCACCATGTTTTCTCTGTATCTTGCGCTTTTTTCTGCATATGCTAAATGGGTTGGTGCCTGTAAATACCAAATGGTTGAGAACAGACAGGCCTTCTATTGTCTACAGTCTTTGTGCCTGTATGGATTCACACCTGAACCAAGGGTGTATCATGCATTCTAAATTCTAAATCCTAAATTTACGTTCAATCTAAATACTCAGAACATCTGGAGTATGAACCAGAACAGAGCTGGTTTCCTTGGAAAGGTCTATTAGTACTAAATGATCTATCTAAAGGGAACTGCCCTCGATTTCTTCAGAAAGGAGGTTAATTGGACAATTATTTTTTAACCTATGTGCTGTGAATTAACCATATTGAACATGCATACATGATTCCCCAGAAGAGATGACACGCTGTTACCTAAGACAGGAGCAGACATGTAAAATGTCCTCATTAAGCAACAAGATAACAAGATAGATGATATATCACTGTTTTTCACCTATCAATTTCAGGACAAGGCTGGACATTTACTGTAGGCTGAGTTGGAAAACGTAGATCAGATCAGAGCCCGTTTACATTAAACATTCTCTGATTTCACTGTTTTGCTGCAGTTTCATTGATCAGACCATTTGATTGTCATCCAAGGAAAAAAGTGTGGTTTGTTATTTTTTTTTCCTGAACATCATGTCATCCATTGTTTATTTGTGCATAGAAAGTTTAGTTTGTGTCTGCATGTGATGTACTTGGTAAAGGGAGGGTTTATGGTGCACCGTCTCCTGCTGATGAATACCTATAGCCTCGCTGCAGGCACCTGAGAAGCTGCAAAGATGGCCACAGTGCTTTCGATGTCATCTCAAGTTATTATGGCCGCTGCTAGCATAGCTAGCACAGCAGGCATATTGTCGTTGCTCGAGTTCCCAATCTTCACTTTTTTTTTTTTGGTGATTTTCAGTCGTCCGTCTCTAGCACACCGAAAACACCAGGCACTGTGAAACTCACTGGGCATGTAGATCCACTTGAGTTTTAATGGGTACTAGCTTTTCGTCCTGGGGGCCGCTTAAACCCCCGCTGCAGGCCCCCCAGAATACATGGTGGTCCAACACAGTTTTCGTGGAATAACTGAAGAACCGTAGTACCAGTGCCGATGAAATTGCAGTTGCCCATAGGTCTTAAGGAGCTGCATTGAATGACCTCATACACCCATGTGAAGTGTAGCCCCACCTATTGACAGGTAAAAAATGGCAAAATTGCTTATTTTTCTTGTGAGCAAATTTCCGTCAGAGATTACTGAGACACTGAAACACCAGAGCCCTTAAAGCACAGTTGAAATGTAGCTTCAGTAGGGGGCAGACACTGTTTTCGCGGAATAACTCCAGCACCCTGGCAGACAAAATTTTAGTGGAAGATAGGTTTCAATGACCTGCATCCAGCAAACCCCGAATCTCCCATGTGTGGCAAAATGCCACCTACTGACAGAAAAATAGCAATATTTTGGAGCAATTACCATCAGTGATTTTCAGGACACCGAAACACTGTGTCACTTGAAACTCACTGGGCATAGAACTCCAGTATGTTCTATGTCCTAAACTGTTTAGGTCCCCAAGGACAGTTCCTCACCTCTGCTGGTGCCTCTGCAAGAACTGTAATGCTTTAGCCAATGAAATTTTACTAGTACATAGGTCTCAAGGAGACACATCCAATGAGCCCTTAACCACAGTACAGTGTAGCACCACCTATTGAGAAACAAGAATTTCCATCTACAGTTTTGGGGACACTGAAACATGGGGCCAATGAAACTTTGTGGGCATGTACTGGGCTCATAGTATGTAAGTATTTTTGTCTCTGGGGATATCTTCACCCCTTTGTGCTATTGATTACATACCATGTTAAAGAAGGAATTCAGGAATAAAGGACTTCAGACTGTGGACACGTGTGAACTGTATGCATGTGTGTTGACATATATATAAGATATGTCAAGAGTATGAATGGACATTCATTTTCATCTGATGGCATATACAGCACTGTGCGGCGGTCATATTATGTACCGCTATTTTTTGTTTGTTTGTTTGTTGTGCTTAAACTGGTAAACACTGTTGTTGTTTGCTTGTGGTAAAGTGTCCTCACAGGCTTAGGTGGAGAGTCTCCTTGAGTATCTGTTCAGGTTCTGAAGACATCTGCCTCATCTCTCTGGTCGTTTGAGTGTTACTGATGCTACTAAAATTCTCATAATTAGTTGCTACCTCTCTCGTGCTACCATTCTTCCAAACATTTTTATCAACCCCTCATTTCTATGTGCCCTAGATCAAATGTATTTAAGTCACACAATGTAAGAGTGAGGGAGAGTCTTGTGTGACTTGTGTGCTTTGAATTGCTGTCATGTTGCAATGTTCCTCTTCTGCCAAGCTTTAGAATCTAGGGGTCATTCTGTCAAGACAGTATTTTGTTATACATGCATTCGCTGACATTTGTGAAAAGCAGTGCCCCTGCTTTCTTTAAATGCCATGTCTGCAACACCTTTTTGACTGAATGGACACCGTCATCACAGACCATATGTTCATGCTTCTGACTCAAGACTGAAAACTGTGATATAACTTAACATGAAAAGACGCCTAAGAGGTGGCATACATGCTTATGGCTTATGGCATACAATTCACAATAACCATATAGCCATGGAGGTGGCATATTTGGAGACAACATCGCATGGAGGCAATCACAGGCCAATCAGAGGCTGTGCATGGTCTATCCAGCAGTTACTTTCAGCAATAGAGGGCAACCTACAGTTCAGTTCACCACCTCAATAAATGTTATTCCAACCGGAATGGACCCTTTGACCTTGGCTTCAGCTCTGCTATCGCCCCAAAGCATCAAATAAATAAAAAAGGTTTTCCACTCCACATACTGCTCATCTACGCCAGGCCAGGCAGTTTCACAGTATAGATATTATAGGCTTACATGTAGCCTACTTAGGACGTTTTCTGTTCATCTGTTGATAGGCTATTAATGTGGAAGGATAGTGACTAAATTCGCACCAAAAATTGGAGTTGCCTTCGCCCCAAACAAGGACGCATGGTTTACCGTTAAAGCAGTCGCTCAGCACTCTCCACAACAAGCTGTGAAGCTCAGTCCAACATGTTTTTGTCCCCCATCCCCCTGTGAATACAAGCAACATGACGAATAGACTACACTAAATCTAACCTGCAGTAAATGTGCCAAAATAGATCACCAGTCTCTGTCGAAAGTGACCGAAAGCTCTGGCGTGTTAGTTTGGTCACGTAATGCACGAGATGGCCAGAGGAGGGGTGGGCTAGTATGTGCACCGTGAGCGAGCTGGATTGGGCACTGTGCCAGACTGAACTCACTGACACTCCGTGAGCGGCCCGGATTGAGGCCAGCTCGCTCTGCACAACCACAGCCAAGAGCAGCGACTTGCCAACTATAGCACAGCATGGCTCTTTTCGAGACCTGCCATAACTCTGACCCATCTCCATGATCTGCATTACTCATCCCTAAACAATTTCCAACATTACCTATCCACTTCTCATCTATTAAATATGCAAGGACACATGGTTTAATGATTGTGGAAGCTCCAAATACCATGCAAAACAGAAGTCATTTCCGACCAGTCACACGTAAACTGGATGCAGCGCCCCTAATTTTGGAATCCCACGTCATCAGTAAGGGTTACTTTTTGTCGCATCGGCCAAATTACACTGCAGTTACATTCTTCTTTGGTACAGTGTGGGATGGTCTTCCAGATGTCTACTGTAAACTACATTACAGACACTTGGTAAACAAATTCAGTACTTACAATAACCTACCTCTTGGGGCAGTTTGAATGCTGGTATAGACTGCCACCTGGTGGACATTTCATATTACAAAAGCCTGACTTGAATGATTCCGTGTAGGAAAATTAAATGTAGAAAAATGAAAAAACAAAAGGCTTGATTTTCCAGGGTTTTTATTCAAATGTCAAGAGAAATTTCAGTCCCAGTCCCTTATTGTTTCAGAAAGCGTGCTTTGGTACTTCCCTCTCAAGAGTAGTGGGACCCTTTATAATGCTGAATTGGCAACAGCAGGTCCAATGTACTATCTGCATCTGCAGCTCATCTGGCACATTCAACCTATGTGATGTTGTGTACTTGCAACTCATAGTCAAAAACAAAACACCGGTATCTCCAAATCCAAACAAAACCCCAGTAACCATCACCCCTATGTTTAGAGATCATTTTAAACCAGGTGTGTGATCTGTCTGTGGTTGTGAACACTGCCGAGGCTGGGATTCAAACAAACCAAGGGAAAAATGTCATAGCAGGAAGAAAAGACTCTTGTATTAGACAAAAGAAACACACTTGGTGTTTCAATCACACAAGTCAGATATGGCTGTAAACACATCTCGATCGTACACACACACAAAGTTTTGTGTTGTTGTTGGTGTAGATTTACAGTCTGACTGCATCAATAGCAGCTCAGGTACAAGCACCATGATGTTCGGCTGAGAACACTTCAACCCAGCATGCTCATTAAAGTTAGCAGACTGGCCTAAAAGTTGTGCATTTTTTTAGCCCCAACACATGAGAATTCTCTCCCGATGGCATTAAAATTAGGGGTTGGTTTGTGTGTAGGTCTTTGTTTGGATTTGAATGCCTTGGAACAGCAGTTTAAAAGTTGAGATGCAAATACTGGTCTGACTGTACTTAAAACACATTCACTAAGAAAGCATGCACTTCCGCTGGGACAAGGCAAAAAAACACTCTCCCTCAGAACAACCCAGGTCAGAGTAACAGCAAGAGGCGGAACGCAAGAAAGTGCTGAGTTTTAATATCAACATAAAGAGATCAATTGATCAATATCAGAAAATACAATGGGTCCTTCTGCCGGACAAGCCCAGGGCAGTGAGAGTCTGAAGGGGGTGTTGGGGGTGGGGTGAGTGAGTGAAGATTCCTTCCTGGCTGTTGGGAGATTGAAGACTTCAGGCTTTGTATCCTTGCCAGATCAAGAAAACATACAATCCACTCTTCATGGAAGAAGCTTGAAGCTCTTTTTCTTTTCTTCTTTTTAAAATAACAGTCTCTTCCAGGTTTTGGGGGCATGGAAGTTCGTTGAGTGTGTGAGAGTGAGTGTGAGTGTGTGTGTGTGTGTGTGTGTGTGTGTGTGTGTGTGTGTGTGTGTGTGTGTGTGTGTGTTCTGTCTGGATTTGACATTCAGCCAGTCAGTAGGTGTGTACTGTAAACGTACGTTAGCTAGGTCGGTCCCACTGCATGAGGACTTGTTTCATTAAAGGAAGCCTTCAGCGCAAACAGAAAGCAGGAATGGATGGCAGATGACCAGAGAGAAATGTTAAAAACACATGGATCTCACATAGAGAAAATACTTTTTTGTAGTTTTTGAAATTTCTTTTTTTTTTTAATGTGTTAAAGCCTTCATCCAAATGTAACGCCAGTCAAACACTCTGAATGAAATGTTCTGAATGAAATGTATGAAGGGTGAAATGGCCATGTGATCGGAGCAAAGGTCGAGGTGAGCAGTGGCGGACCGTACTGGAAGAGATGACTCGATGGCGGCATTGCTGCCACCTGTCAGAGGACACTGTTTGCTTTGTCTCTCATAACTAACCAGTGGCCTCAGCCCAGTGGCAGGCAACACAGCCTCACCAGCCTGCTCTCTGCACGTGTGTAACAGTGACAATCTTTAATAGTCCTTTGTGTTTGACTGGCTGAATGTATACTGCTCGTGTAGTAAAGGGGGATTTGATACTTGATGTCATGAATGGCAACAGCTGGGACATTTTGATAGCCAAGGCAGCTTTTGCATAAAATACTGATAGTCAAGAGGGAGAGGACCAAAAGCAAAAGGAAAGCGGGCTACTCCAGAGGTGAGGCTCTGTGACGCCCATACTGTGGAGTGTAAATAAATCAACTCAAGATCCCCATGGTAGTCCGCAAGGGAAAAAAAATTACAGAATAAATAAAAAAATTAATAAAATATCATAGGAGCTTTCCATTTCCAAACAAAGGGAAAAATAATAATCCATTTAAATTTGTCTTGTACTTTTTATAAACTATTAGCACTTCGGGAAGCAAATTCTGCCCAGCCCGAGCTCAGTGTCAGCAGCAAGGGGGGGGGGAGTGGAAGGGGGAGGGAGTTGATGCAGGGGGTGTCCTCAGGGAGAGGTGGATTTTCCACAGGCACTCTCTAGAGACGCCTCCATGTGCTAGGAGGGATGGGGATTGGGGCTGAAGGAGGACTCGAGGCTTTCTCTCAAGAGTTAGGTACTATAGAGGAGAATGAAGTGAGATGGGGAGGGTGAGGGTGAGGGGGGGGGGGGAGGAGAGAGAGGGGAGAGAGAAACAGACAGAGGGAGGGGGGAGAGAGAAACAGACAGAGGGAGGCAGTGGGAGCCTGTCTTTTGAGATCAGGTGAGGGTCAGAGGTTGGGGTAGGGGTAGTGGTGGGTAGGGGTAGGGAGGAAACTGTTGGGGTGGTGAGCCCATCCCTCCGTGGCGTGGCACATTAGAGCGTGTTTGTTTGTTTAGGGCACAGGCCGGGCAAGAGACGCCAGCCAGCCAAGTCCATAGGGCCGCCTGTACCCCCGGTCTGGTTACCAGAGGGGGCGGGCGGCGAGCGGAGACACTAGTGCCAGGTCAGCAGCTGCTGCTGATCATACTCCGCTATCAGTCTCTTGATGTGAGCCAGCTTGTTGTGCAGGTACTCACAGCGGTTCTTGTCCTGGCTGTAGTGCGGGTTAGTCTGGGGGGAAACACAACCAGTGATTGGGGGTGTTGTACAGAGAGCAAGTGACACAAATACACAAAAAAATAACTTCCAAAAAAAATGAATCTGTAAACAAATGATGGTACCTTTTTAATTTTGCGATACTCTTCAAGTATCTGATTGTGGATTAACTGTGGATACAAAAACGGCATATTAATCACAACATACTTGGCTGGGACAACTGGACCAGATGGTGGTAACAGAACATTGTGAATGAGTCACTGTGCATTCAGCCATAATTGCCTTTCCAACCATGTGCTGGTTAAGTAACATAACTGATGCTTGACTGGTGAAATATTGCTGTTGAACTACTGTTCAAACACCCTAATGAGTAGCATTTTTCACTCAGAGTTCATTTAATTTACAGATGTTGATCATCAAGCAAAGTTTTACTTGTTGAAGCAGACATGACTGAAGTGCCCTGCATATTGTAGTTGTAGCTTTGAATAAAGACTTTAATCAATTCATAGGTTTACAAAAGCAATCAAGCGGTGTCTCTTTTTCTGAGACTGAAAATGGCTAAGGTTATGTTAGTGAAGAGAGTAAGGTCAAGTGGTTTATGTGTGTGTGTGTTGAGTGTACCTTGTATTTGTCTGTGCCCTGCTGCAGTTGCTTGAGCTCGGCGTCCAGTATGGTGAACTGGCGCGTGATGCCCTCAATACGCGCGTGCAGCCCCCGGTACTCGCTGTACTCCGCATTGAAGTCATTCTTGTAGCTCTGCCGCTGCTCCGGGGAGGCAATCACAGTGTACTTCCTGTTGACACGCACATAAAGCAAAAACACAAGGGACTTGCCTGGTAACCTTGCGTACAATCATACTGTATAACCGTGAGACCATGCTGGATTTCTAGTACATTATCATCATAATATTTTTATTGACATCATTTAATTTTGTATGGCTGAATGAAAGACTTACAATAAATAGTCAGCCACCTCTGGTGGCGTAGGGGTACTGGAGCTGTCACATGTTCCATTGAGATCTAAAGACAGTTGAGAACACTGAGCACTTTATGTGTGAAAAACAACATGCATGACCAGTGTATTTAAAGAGGACACTCACTAAGGTCACAGAGGAACACACGGATGTTTATAAAGGTACAGGCGTTTGTGGTATTCACAGTCATCAAACAAATGCATGTCTCTGTAGTAGTGTGTACCTGTGCTCTTGAGTTGGCCGCTACTGGCCTTCACGGTGTCCGGACTGGAGGAGATCTCGCAGGCTTTCCTCTGTTCTGCCGAGCGCTCCTCTCCTCCTCTCCTGTCCCTCCGACCCTCCCTCTCCCGGTCCCTGTCTCGCTCCCTCTCCTTTTCCCGTTCCCTGTCTTTCGTTTTCTCTTTGTCCTTGTGCTTCTTGGACTTCTTCTTGGGCTTGCTGTGCGGGGAGGGCGAGGGTGGCTTGGCGTGGACATGTGTGGGATCTGGGGATGAGGAGCAGGTCTGGGGCGCAGGGATGGGGTGCAAAGTAGAGGCTGGTCCCGAGGAAGAGGAGGAGACGGAAGAGGAGGTGAAGGAGGAGGAGGGGTGGGGGGCCGGCTGGGCCAGCCTCTCAGCCACCGCAGCCAACTCCCTTCCCTCGGCGTCGCGGCCGTTGTGGTTCGAGTCATTGCTGACATCCGAGAGCGGGTCGAAGGGCCGCGGCAGGTCCAGCAGAGGTGCCGGTGGCAGGGCCGAGCTGGAGGCAGTGCCACTCTCACCCAACGAGGATGAGGCTGATAGCTGGGTCAGGTGTGATGTCCCAGATGATGATGCCTCCTTGCCATTGGAGGAGCTCAGCTTGCCGTTGATTGGTGCAGCAGCAGCGGCCGCCTTGCTGACCAGATGAGATATCCTAGGCTTTTTGTTGGCCAGAGGGTCAATGAATTCTGTAGCTGGCCTTTTCTGTAGCATAAACACAGGCAACATAATTAAAGGCATACCAGGCAGGGCTGTGTTGGCTCATCTATTAAGCAGATTGCAAGCAACAGTGGAACAGTGGTATAGACAGCCAAGAGTCATCATTCACCCAATAACGAGCTATTTAACCATCAAAGTGACTATGAAACTGGTAAATTAACCTATAAATGTTACCTGGTTTGCCTGTCCTAAAAGCAATTTGTGTCAAAAACTGATGTGTTATCATACAGCTTGTCTACATTTGTTATGTCTGTTTATAATGTGTACTTACCTGAGAAGGCGAGCTGCTGGCAGACTCCTTGGGAGGACTTGCAGGCACCTCGGCCGAGGTCTTGCTAGGAGCCTTACACAGTTTCCTGTGGGTACACCAACACAAGCACGCTCTGTTGAATATGCATCCCAGACATGCATGGGCACTTACTATCATACTCGATCCTGTCGCTAACCCAAGCCTCAGTTCTTGCATGCCAAAGGTCTCACTTGGGCACATGCGTAAACAGGAAGAAACTGATGTTGAAGGCTTCTGATAAGTTTGGACAGTGAGCATCACCTGCATCATGTGAGGACAGAAGAGAACCGGCTCTCTGCGGCCTCACAGGCCACAATGAATCAGAAGTGGTGTGGGCAGGAGCTGAGGACATGGCCAACTGCTCTCCACACAAACACCCACCTAGGAACACTGCATCAGCCTCTTTCTCTCCCTCCCTCAAGCATGGACACACGTTCATAATACCGTCTCACACACTCAGTCATGCACACACACATATTTACACACTGACTGGCACACTTTGTGCATCACTCATCTCCTCTCTCCCACGACATACAAACTCAGTGCTTGAGCAGTCTCTCCCACACATGCGTGCACACCTCCCACAGTGAAGCTGTGGCCTACACACCCTTTTTATTAGGCATGTGCAGTGGGGAAATGACACACCAGCCACGGGCGGCCTGATGCACAAGCTGGATCGAGAGCTGGAGCGGAGGCCTGCCTTCTGGCCTGCTGGCTTACACCCAGCATCAGAGAGAGAGAGAGAGAGAAAGAAAGAGAGCAAAGAGAGCAAAAGACAGAAGAGATGTCTAGATGGGTGAAAAAAAAAAAAAAAAAAAAAAAAAAAAAGATTGGACCAATCTGATATTTCCAATGGAAAAAGATCTTCAAGAAGCATGGGAAGAAGCATTCTTGTGAATGACTCATTCAGCTTTAGCCATTCATAACACAATCAATTGTACACAGATGGCTCCAATGGCAGTGGTTTGCCAGTAGAGGGCAGCAACAGGCAGTTCCTGACTATACACAAATGGAGTCCATGTTTATGCAGTGTATTTGAGTGTGGGGGTAATTTGTTTGTGCGTGCGCCTATGTGTGGCTAGAGAAGTATTTACCTCTGAGGGTTGAAGGCAAAGAAGACACATGAGTGTGTATAAATCACTAACTATGAAGAGAGTAGGTGTGTATGACTGACAATGACAGAGAATGAGAGCAAGCGAGCTAATAAGATAGTGTGCGTGTGTGTTCTGTAGGTCCAACCTCAGTGCAGCTCTGAGGGGAGGGCCTCGGATGCCGAGGCGCTGGCCAGGAGCCACCTTCTCACATGGATCAGCATGTTCGGGGACAGTCTGCTGTTACCAATGTCCCCTTTGCGCCTTCCCTTCCTTACAAACACACTGCAGCCCTTCTGCAACAAAGCCCTACTGCACAGCCCAGACTGCCCCCCCTTACAATCCAGCTCTGCCTGCACCGGCTTGGACTAGGACTCGGTGTCTCAGCAAACAACTAGCGGCTAATCAAATGACCAGGGCACAAAGTACAGCCTAAATACACAAAGACACGCGCCAGGTACATGCAGAGAGGTGGTAGCGCAGGACAGGACCACACATTTTTACCAAGACCGGACCCCGCGACCGACTGGTGTAACGCTTGTCCTGAAAAGGGCGCTCATTCAGAAAACGAGACTGTGGGAAAATATTTTGATGAGTGGTGTGTCCAGACTGCCGGGGCTGGTGTGGGTTTACCCAGCATCCCACTGCTCGTGCTATATTTAGCCCACTGCCTGTCTGTACTGCGCTGTCGTGCTCACTAGCTTGCTCGCTCAGCCCGCATGAGAAACTGGAGTTTTCCACTGGGGCTGTGAGGAGAACAGAGAGAGAGAGAGTAGAGAGAAAGAGAGAGAGAGTAGAGAGAAAGAGAGAGAGAGAGAAAGAAGAGCAGACAGGGAGGCTTCAGTGACTTGGACCACACCACAGGGTTGAAAGGGGTCCAACTCAGGCCAGGGCACAACCCCAGCAACAAAGCAGCCAGCAGGGTCACTGCTGAACTCAACCTTACTGAGCCTGAAACTGCTGTCATTGCGCAGTGCAGTGATCACCATCATCAACACTTTCATCCCACAAATTCATCCCGCCTCAGTGCAAACTCACCAAGTGCCACTCTAAATAAGACCGCTCCTGCCCACACGAATAAAAAAGCAACGTTCAGCCTACACCATCGGTGTCTTTAAAGCAGTGAGACAAAGGGAAAAGATCTGATCCAGCTGAGCAAACAATACGGCTCCCCACCCCACCTCCTTTGTGAAAGGCAGCAGGGCAACACCTGCCTGCTCAAGCCTTCCCAGTAAACTGGCCTGGAGGGACAGAACTGGCTGGGCCATGGGTCGGGTCGGGAGGGGTCTGGTCATGGCCTCATCTCAGCTCATCTCATCCCAGCTGACTCCAGGAACTCCAGCCACTGGGGCCTTCCCAAGGCTGACCAGTGCTGGGATGATGCATGCCCACCACTCTAACCTTTTTAAAAATGACTGAGGCGGTTGCGTTCGAAAACAGGATTACCCCTTCTTTTTACTTTTTTTGGACCAACACGTCTGATGGAGTCATCCCTTCTGCTCTGCAGAAAACCAATTTCCTCAAAGGGCGAGGTGGGGGGTGGGGGGGTGCGTTGGCAGGAGCTTGTTACTCACCGTACAAGGATCCGCTTGAGGATCTGCTGGTCCACCTCTGCGTAGCCTGGCCAGTCCTTCTGGATCTCCTTGAACAGGCAGTCCTTTAGCGTAAAGGTGTTGTCTTTCCCGTTCAGGTTGGCCACCTGCAGACACAGTTGCACCCATACAATAAAACTTGACTGCGCATAGCCACTACGATCAATTACCAATCATATTCTCTTTAAAAACCATTAGACCTTAGACCTACACACTGGCCCCACACTCTGGCCACTCCAGTGACTCAGCAGAGGAGGTGACGGCCACTTCAGTGATCTCCGGGGCGAGCTCAAGGCAACAATGGTTGCGTGAGAGGAGTGGAATCTGCTGCACTGCAGAATTCTCTGTGGCGTGTGCGGATCGACACATCCAGAGTGGTAGAAAACGCGACGCCCAAAAATAACTGCTAGACAACACTGCCAAGCTGCCCGCCTGGGATTTCTGATGGGGGTGGTGTTTTGTTTTGTTTTAGAAATGAAATAAATAAACGACGTCCACGCATCTGGAGCCACCATTCTCATTATAGTCACAGGGAAAACACAAGGCTCATAAATTAACAGCCCCCAGTGGAAGACTCTACAGTCTGTGTATTTGAGAAAGATTTTCATACACTCCCTGTGCCTCCCAACAAATCCACAAAAATCCTTTGCAATTTGCTCATGGTGTTGGCTAAAGGCTTTTCTTTAAGTATCCCAAAATCTCATGTTGTCAAACATGGTCCCCTCACTTCTTTCCTCACTGTGTGTGTGTGTGTGTGTGTGTGTGTGTGTGTGTGTGTGTGTGTGTGTGTGTGTGTGTGTGTGTGTGTAGGAATCTGTATTCTGTATCCCACTGTCTCCCTCTGTTCATCCCTAATGTCTTCATCTTTCTCTCGCTCTGCCCACTGCTCTGGGGGACACTTGCCTGTTGCAGGAGGCCGTCCAGGGAGTCCTTGTCCTGCTGCGAGAGGCCGTCTTTCTGCAAGCGCAGGATGAGCTCGGGCTTGCGGTAGGGCTTGAGCGCCAGCAGGTGTGTCAGCCGCTCCCGCAACGGCCGCAGTTGCGCCCCGCCGCCCCCGCCTTTCCGTGGCGCACTCGATGAGATGATGACGGGCCGTGAGGTACGGCGTGACGGTGCAATGTCTGTCAGGCCAGTGACCGGACCACGCCGCTGCACGCGCTTCCCTATAAGGACACACCCAAACACACACACACACACACACACAGGCCTGTTATTACTGATGGAAGTGCCGTGATAACACACACTTAATCATTATGCAAGCTGTAATGTGTGCCAGCACACTCATGGCAAACTCATAACAAGTAATCAGTCACCAATACAGAAGGATATGCAAAGCACCATCTGTGATTAACTTAAAAACACACATCATTAAGCAATTGCCCACACCAGGAAATATACACAACATTAAGCAATTAACACACACAGATGCACGTACGCATGCAGAGTCATGAAACCGCTTAAACAGCAGAACCACTAAATATAAGAAGTTGCTAGCTTTTGTCAGTTTTGTACTCCTTTGAAATGGCTGATGGACATTACACTCTCCTCTCCTGACTAATCCATGAGCATGGCACCTTACAAATGTTTAAGTGGTAAAGTCACCATGTGACATAAAAACATGTGACCCAGCAGTCATATGATCATAGTGTCATGTGATCGTCCATGAATGCCTCTAGAGCACGTCTCTCTGGTCTTCATGATGAGTGAGTCTTTTAAAAAAACAAACAAAAAAAAAACTAAATCAGAGTGACTGTGCACACAGAGCTCTGATTAAAGCTATAAAGGGAGCTGTAAAAAAAAAAAAAAAAAACCTGACCCAGACTTTGGCACGGCATTGCCAACACCTCGCACACAGAGTCCAACTGCTCCTGGATCAAAGCACAAAGGCACAGCCAACACTTCCAACGTTCAACTCAACTAACATCAAGTAAGAGATGGGTATGAACCCAGTCTAGCAGTGGAGCCACTTTACAGCCAAACACACGCACACACCCTACACAGTCAGCAAGTTTTACTTACTCAAATATTAGAATGTGTAGTGTAGAAGCACAAGCCAGTCCAAAAATTAAGAAAACATCTGATAAATGCTAAAGTGCAACACATAGAGCTTTCCATTTAGGCCTTTTTTAACATATATTTCAGACCAAATCTAACAACAAACATACTTCAACAAAAATGTGTCAAACTCCACATATGATTGAGAAACATAGACCAAAACCTATGGTTATCTGATTTTTCAGTCGACAAGAAGGTAAAACAAGATATATTGCACTTGGCACCTTGCAAGAAATAATCTCAATATCTATACCAAGAGCAAAGACGCTGGCGCTGACACAGTATTTATATCAACATGTACCCAGTCAGAAAAGCTTTTTTTTTTTTTCCACTTTGCCAATGTGCTGCTCACAGGGAACTAGAAGTCATGGCTCTCTCTTGACACCTGCCTACGTAGACACGGCATGCAGCACCACTCAATGACTTCACACAATGTCTCAGTCTAGCACAGGAAGTACTTGTGACAGGGGACACCAGATTAGCAATGGCGCAAGAACAGCTTGTGCCCACTCCTCAGCCAAAGAGGTAAACAATACACAGACCTGTGCCAGTCTTAGCCGGAGTAGCACAGTGGGGCTTGCCAGTCCTCAAGCAAAGACATCATCCTGGCTGACATCATCAGGTAGTGCAAAAGGCTGATCCACACCAATTGAATAGCATGGCTCAACATTACTGACAGCTAAATTGTGTAATGTCCTCCTTATTGAACATACCTGGACACATACAGTCCGTACCAATGGCTACATTGTACTGGATGCAATCCCTATTGGACCCAAAACAGAGCTGTTTTTTTTTTTTTTTTTTTAAACCAAACACTAAATAATTCAGTGTGACTTCACAGGATGCTGAATAATGCGGCAAAGATGCTAAGCAGTGCTGCATGACATGTCATTTCTGAACACTGCAAGTGGGCAACTCCTTGCTGACGAGAGTCAATGAGTGCAGGAAGAGAAGAGAAGAGAGCAGGGAGGTCAGTGGCAGGCTGCCAGTGCTGTCTTACCCACGTAGCGTCCGCCGGGCTTGATGACAATGGCACCCCTGCTGCGCGTCTCCTCCTCGGCCTGGGCCATGCTCTGCCTGGCCTTCTGGTAGGAGTCATCCGTGGCGCATACCGTGATCTTGTCCTGGATGCCGCCCAGGCAGTCCAGCTCCACACTGCCATCTCTGAGAGGAGAAAAACATGGAGCAGGTTAAAGAGGGTTAAACAAAGCAGAGGGTTAAACAAAGGCTTTAGATGGTATATCGGTAGAGGTTTCTAGATTACGTCAGTTTCGATAAATCGTGCAGTCTACATTATCCCTATAAAAGTGAAAGTTTATGTTTATGATAAGTTGGGTGCAGATTTACTTTTTTGTGTTTCACGCAACTTGGATCTTTCAGCATCTTCCTACTAAGGGTTACTTCAAAAAGCTCAGTTGATAAACCAGCAATCACTAACAAAATTACCAGCTATGACATGCATCTATGATTTATGACTGCCATCATGTTGGTGACCATGGCCTAACCCTGCACATGGACATCAGCAGAGAGCAATTTGTCTGGTCTACAGGGTAGTACAGGGGACTGAACACACGTCGGCTTCGATGGGACCAGACTAGCTCAGCGCTGACCACTTCCAGTTCCCATCAACCATCTGCTGAAATTAGATTTGCTGTCGGCACGGACCTCGAAGCAGCGAGCCAATGAGGTAATTGGGCAGCTGGTGTTCTGGTGCTGGCCCTGAGCCAGGGATACGGCATGCACATTTTCTGATTGATACGCTACAACTGGATGTGACCTCTACCCGTGCCCCCCCTCTCAACGCTGAACAGACACACACTTGCCTATGGTCTGCACAAACAAGCTTACAGTAATAACCTGCTGCAGACGCTGAGGCCTAAATAAGCCTAAATCAAAACAAATAAAATAAAATAAAATAAAGTGTGTGTGTGTGTGTGTGTGTCTACACTAAGACGTGAGGGATATGAGGATAAGAACCAGTCAATAGGAACAAAGAACAGAAAGCGAAAGCAAGAGGTCATGTCAGAAAAACAGAATCGAACACCACAGAAAGCATGACTAACCCGGTAGTGTACTGCTGGATGCAATCAAAGCTGCCCTGAGGGTTGTCCCGGCCGACGTTGGACAGGTAAAACGTAAAAGTTCGCAGCTCGCTGGGACTGTCCGAGCAAGGGATGGAGATTTTCTGTACACGGGAGAAAAGTCACATGTTAAAAAGAGCAATTAGAAATCAGCTTGTATGCATGTGTGTATCAGCCTGACGGGCCATCGACCCATGTGTGTTTCGCACACCGTCTACCGACACCTGTCTACTGGGCGTCCCATACGCACTGGGCGTCCCATCTGTCAGTCTTGGCACGAGCACCTGTGCCGCAACATCTAAATCGTGTTTATGCCATTTTTCAGAATTGATTTTTCCATTTCCAGGACGTGTTGTGTCGTGGGGGTGGGGTGTTTCAATGCCTAGGCTAACCATAGCGCTCTTTTCCCATCCATGCTGTCTGAGCCAGAAGGTAAGCAGCTGTGTCATCAGTATGTCATCATGACCCATGTGTCCGTCACACTTTCTGTGTGCTGCTAATGTTAGCCCATCAAGTAAACGTCTGACTGAGCTTGCGTGCGTGTGTGCGTGCGTGGAAAGCATGCACTGAACCCATGCATACACTGAGGCACTGAACCCTCTGCAGACATCGTGGGTGTACATTTGGTGTGTCCAAGCCCTGTAGTCCTTGGGCATGTGCGCACACACACATTTGTGCCCTGACACCAAGTTTCTTTAGCCTTTCCTGAGGGTCTGATTTTCCTGGGTAAGCAGTTTGTGGTCATCCCTCCAGCTTGTGTGGGGAGAACAGGAAGGCCGCCCGCTCATGGTCAACCGTAGCCCTGCTCGGTAAAAGCCTAACCCCCTCCCCTTCACTCCCTAGGCAGCATATGTACAAAGCAGTCTGCAAGAGCAGTATGCATGGATACATGCGTGCACGCACACACACACACGTCATCCTATGTAATCATAGCTTAGGCACATGTGTGGGAGTGTGTGTTTGTGTGCTTGCAGGTCCTAAGATGCTCAGTTATACTGGTAATCTCTTTTAGAGTACCAAAACATAACTGGCAGTAAAAATCACAGGCTTATTAGCAGCTCCCCAGCCACGTTTGGAGTGGGAGGAGGGGGAAATAAAAAGCCACAAGCTTATGGGTTTGTTTGCTCTTCTTGAGATAACCCTGCTGACTATACCAGGTCTAGTGGCATTTCAGTGGAGAGAATAAGGCAAATAAGAGAGCTCTGACCTTTGGTCTAAAACAGAGGGGGAGCGAAAAGTGTGTGTGTTGATCTCCCTGCTGCCTTGCTTCTGGCAGTGGCTCCTCTTGCTCAGGTCAGTTCAGCTGTGCCCCCCCCTCCCCTCCAAACACACACACACACACACACACACACACACACACACACACACGTGTGAGGCCTGCAGGTGGTCAACTATAAATAAACACCATGTTCTAGCCACCACTCTGGGAGCTTTCCACTACACAAACATACATATGCGCACACACCTCAACACTCACTCACTAACACATACATACATACACACTCACACAACACTTTCCCAGTTTTTTTTATCAAGACGGCCTTTTAATACAGCAAGCAACTACTGTTGTACAACAGGAAGGGTGCATCTACATCTTGGCACGTGCTCATTTACCGAGACCTTGTGGAAACCTAAGCTTTAGCTGACAGATGATGTGAATGTTGGTGTGTATTTTGTAGTCACATTTCTCTGGAAGTATCTGATGAAAGGAAGTGTACAAGTCAATTCAAGATAATCAAACACTGGCAGTTTTTTGTCTGTGGGTCGAGGGAGTGGGTGGTGGGTATGCAGGTAAGGATGTGTGCGGACTGCGGGTGCTTCAGACCAGTCTGAACATCGGAATGGAGGGGGAGAAAGACAGATGGTAGAGCAGCCAATCTAAAATGTAAAAATGACATCCATGCAAAACATAAAAACAACAAAGAAATGTAAAGTTTTAGGTTCTAGACATACCAGATAGCCTAAAGCTCTATTTGGCTAGCTCTAGGCTAGCATAAGTTAGCAATATTCAATTCACTTCCAGGCAAGTGAATTATGCAAAGCTAGTAGTTATTTTTTAGAATTAAAGAAATAAAAGAATTAACCTAGCCTAGCATCAGTTAGGCTAGTTTGCTTTTATTCAGACAAGTTAGTGACAGAAGGAGTGAGACAGAGACATGGGGTGGGAATGGGAATGAAACCTGACCTCTTTGCGATATGGGCGCCATTACCATTAAGTAAGGCTAACACATAGCCAAATTTAGCACCATTTCCTGGAAGTGGGTAAGCCTCCCTCTTTTTGTATACCGTCACAAAATATTGGCACCAAATGTTGATGATTGTTGGTTTCAATAGGTGGTAGTGAACAATACTAGCCAGGCTAGTGCAACATTGTGCTTCTGCTCAATTGGTCATTGCTTCACCACTGCAGGCAGTTTGCTTTGCACGAGGTGAAACGATGTGAAACGCATATGCGCATCTCCTCCTATGTGCGAAATGCCAGTGAACAAACAAACATGAAGAAATCCAATAATATAATTGACCAAAAATAAGTGACCGATTCATGTAAACCCGTTTTGCTTTGGTTATCAGTGTATTTAACCAATTGAGTTTTATTGATACAGATCTCAAAAGGAATTGAGTGTAGTAATCAGACTACAAGTTTAAGTTTGTACAATCACTTTTAATCAAGTGTTTAAAACTAGCTTCCCAAATGCTGGTTGATCAGGCACAATGACTTATGAATCACAAAGACCTGATAGAGTATATGAAAAAAGGTGCATGTGTGGCTCTTGGGTGTAGAGGCACTGGACAATTGCTTAACCCCACAGAGTTAAATGGGGTCAGCACTTCTTAAGCCTAAGCCCATTCTTCCCTCTTCCTTGACCTACAAGGTCACCTCCACTCACATTTTTAACTGGCAGGCCAAAGACTCTTAAAGTCAGCCTAGGCTCTCAGGAGGCCATTTCATTTCTGTCTGACAACACACAGTTCACAGGCTACCAAACAACCTACACTGGCTTTATACACATCCCATTCAGCAAACTCTCCATCTTTCTATCTGTAAGCTTCTGGATCTGAAGGCCAAGTGCTAGGCCAATACAGACATACAAACAACTGGCTGTTAAAGTCACAACAACGATGTGTTTCACTGATGGAGGAAGAAAGATTCAAAAACCTAGGATCATAACCATCCAAACCTTAACCCCCCCAAAAAAGAAACTTCTCTCCTTCAGAAAGTAAAAATCAGGAAGTAAAAAGAAGGAAGGCAGAAAATGACCAACAACTTTTGGTGAGCCAATGACAATGGACTTTGCTGTGATCAATCAAACCCCATTCAGCCTACTCAAACCTAGGCTAGCCGATGCATGCTCGGCTGGAATTCAAACATTATGTGTCAGGATGAAATTTCAAATAAGAGATCAGGTCATATATGGCACTTTGTGCTGGTGCATGGGAGTGCCATGCGCTGGTAATGCCAGGAATGTGTGTGGCAGTGGTGCCGAGGGCGACAACAATGCTTGCCTCAGAGGAAATCCATTTTAAAGCCCTTGCAGCATTTAGTTGCTAATGCTGCCCCTGAGCATGTGACTTGTCTGACTGGATCAGATCACACCCCACCGTCATCAGCTTCTTCTCAGTCCAGGGGAAATGTCATTGGGCGTTTACAAATCTATGGGGTTGAGGGCTAGAGGGTCTCTTCCTTAAGGTTTCTGTTATGGTTCACACCAAAGGATTAGATTAGATTAGATTTTATTTTCTCTGAAAAAGATTAAGCATATCTAAGATAACAGCACACCTGTGACTGTAGATGCAAAAAAGCATTTATAATGAGGCAACAACAAAAATATTGATACATGACGATTCAGAACCAGCATTCAAGAGTGAAACTGACCAGTGAAGCATAACATCTCACAAGGGTTGATCAAATTAGTAACACACATGGACTTAGCACATTTCTGTGTCTGTACAAACGTACAAACACACACGTCCTTGGAGCAGCTTTAGCAAAGAGGCTCCGCAAACACAGCAGCAAAAAGGGAAAAAAATAATTTTTTTTTTACTCTGTACTTGTGGACATGTGCAAACACTGCACCTCAGCCAACAGGTCAAAGACAGGTCCGTCTGGTGCCAGGGCCTGCAGTGGAAACCACATATGCAGCCTGATAACCTGCCTGGAAGGAATCACATCTCAGGCAAGCCAGGAAGTGTTCCACCACTCACTGAAATGCTTCACTTATTAAGAAAACGTATAGGTGATAAAGGGCAAGGCTGATATCCATATCTTTGATCAGTTGGATATCAAAAGACTCCAACAAGAGCCAATTAATGTATTCATTTAAGTGTATGACTCAGAGAGCCAACAGTGACAATCTCTCCTACCTAGAAACAACAGTCAACAATCCAGTCCAGTAGATTTGAACATTCTGAGCACACTGCTGTTATTCATTTTGGCTTACACGACAATAAATAAGCCAGGCTGTGTGCTGCGCTGACTAAAGATCAACAGCTCATTGGGTCAGTACAATTAAACACTTTGTCCAACTTCAACACAAACACTAACGTTTTGGAACATCTCTGTCTGAGGTCCAAGACAAGTGCATATTGACATGTTTTCCATTAACCCAGTAACAATAAGCTGAAAGCTACAGAAGTAGTTTATGACCTAAGTGAAAGAAAGACTCATGATTGAATCAACAACCTAGATAAAAGAAATAAAGGACACACTGAACACAAGCATGACAAATTACTTCTCACAGAAAATGGACAAAAATGGTACATCTTGAGGTAAAACAAAAACAAAACATGTTTAATCAAAAAGCCCTCTTAGTCAGGATGTGATCATAGTAAGAATCTGGTTTGGCAGCACACATAGCAGTGGGTGAGAGACAGACAGAAAGGTAAAGATGGAAATAAGTGTCTTACCCCTTGGTTTCCATTAAACCGGATACGTGGCTGAGATGACTGGGCCTGGAACAGAAAAGAAATGTTTTTTTTATAATCAATACCAGAGGACACTGAGCCAATTCCAAAGTGGTGATGCATTTTGTTTAGCAATGCAGTAAGTGTTGGTGCTTTTTCCATTTGTTATTAGTCAGAAGCCCCAGAGAGTCCATCATGTCAGGACCAGCAGGCAGAGATCTGATGCCCAATCTTGGTTTATGACAATACCAAGTTAACAATTACATTCAGAAAGCTCTCCAGAACGAGCCCATTTAAATCCACAGTATGTACTGGTAACTTAAAAGAGTTTAAAGAGGTTAGTTTTGTTGGTAACTAGTATTGTAAAAGTGTTACTATACCAGTAATCATATAGCTTTTCATTCAGTTCTGTTGTCTTTGCATTGTTTTCCATTTAACTCAGTTTCAGACAAACTCCACACTGCCTTTAGCCTGGCAAGCCAAACCACAACATCAAGATGTAGAGTCTGAACATGACTGATAAACCGGGCTCAATCCAAGGGGTGAAATCAGCGGTTGCCTTTCAAACTGCCTCTGTAGGCAAAAGGATAGCGCTACTACGACCAATAAGAGCAAAAATAACTTGCCTTTTTCTGCTAACTTTAAAAGAAAAGCCCAAAAGTCTAACTTATCCAAAGTCGATGCCAAAGCCGTTTCAAGCGACCACTGTTCCTTGGCCAAAACCACCACAGTTGTTGTTAAGCCTGTCCAATGACTCTCTAAAAAAGATAGAGCGTTGTGATTGGTCCTACCAAACCTTGGATGGAAGAGCTACTAAGGCCCTATGGCTCATGGCTAGATGTACTGCCTGAGCGAAACTATTTGCGACCGCTAGGGTAAGTCTAGATTTCTAGGCTACTCTGCCTTGCCGATAAGACAGAAACCTTGAAAGGGTGATTTGTTTACAAGCAACAAGTCTCTAAGTCTAAGCATCGTTTTAGTTTGGATGTGCAAATAGATGCAATCTTGTCAATTCAGACTGGGTGACGGCCATTGATTTTCTCTCATGTGAAGGCTGACACTACCATCACCTTTTGACAATGTGTGGGCCAATGTGTGGGCCAGGTGGTGAAGGTCCCCATTTGAGATCTGGCTATTAGAAGAGGATCCTGACATCTGTTCCACAGCTGTTCAGCAGAGAGATTTAAAAAAGAGGACAGAGTGGATCTTCATCTGGGTCTTGAAACAGCCCAGTAAAAAGGGTAGCAAATAAAAGGAACAGACTCTAAACACTGCATGCTACAGCTGAATAAAAGGCTGCAATAAGAACCAAAGTAAATGGACAAATTAACTGGTCTTTGAGTGTGCTCCTTCACGGCGCTCCAAAAAAAGCAACCATGACAAAAACACAGGTGATGGAGGAACACATACTGCCAGACCACGGAGATGGTATTTCAAGAAATCTATTTCACGTTAAACCCTTCAAGACAGGATTAGTTAATATAATATTTGTATTTTGTTCCCAGTATAGGGCAGACAATATTTTTAAATTTGATTCAACAATTATTGTGGGTGTGACTACAAAGTCAGCAACTCCAATGTTTCATGGCAATGGTGCTTAAAGAAAAGAACAGTCTGTGAAAAACAAAATGCTTGCTCCTTTAGTCCTGTTAATTCTGGGTCTATATTCACCAAAAAGCGTACTCTGCAGCCTGTCTTTAGGTCTTCCCCTAAATCCTATTGGCAAACCTACAGAGAACAACTTTCACTAAACTCCTATGAAAAGAGAGACACAGAGGAACTCCCTTTATCTTTCAAACGCTTTGTGAACACTGGCCTTGGCTTCCAAACCACTGATGCTGTGACCCTCTTCCAAACCATACGTGTCACCCTCTCCCGACTCGCTACCTCGCTGTTTGCGTGTTCGTGTCTAAAGGTCTGCCAAATTAAATGTCATCCCAAAGCTAACGGAGAGGAGTGGTAGTGAGATATAAAGTGCTCCATCAGAGTGTCTGGCCAAGTCTGCATAGATACAGGCTTCACAAGGACGTGCCAACGTGGGACACTGTAACCGCTCATCAACTAGCTTTTAAAGTCAGACAGCTGTATAATTCATGACAGTTATTCATAATGTTTCAGAGAAACTGATATTAGACACAAAAGCAGTAAAAAGCAGCAACTGCTTTTGTCATCAAACCAAGGATTCATAGTGTCAAAGTAGCATCATATGACAACTGGGGTTGGTTCCATGTTCTGATAACTGGGGAACAACATGACCAGCCTACTGCCAATTTGATATGATGCATTGACTTGGCTGTGACTTGGGAATGGCGTGGCTAATGGGCTTGGAAGAAATTTAAGTCACAGTCAAAACCACCATCTAGAAACAGGTCATCAGGATAATGGCACCTTAGTACATACAGTGACTAGACTGTGGCCGAATAGGTGACGCATCTCCTGACTACAACAATATCGATTGGGAAGGTAGTGACAGGTTGGACTATAGCATGTGCAAAGATCTGAGTGAAGATCCAAAAAATGAAGGCTGAAGTGAGGCAAGCGAAAAACACTTTAGGGAAAGGATCTTGCCAAGGTCTTCGGGTGCACACAATATGAAAAGGGACAGCAAGCAGAAGTCTTGGAAATATGTGTGACACACAGGAAAAACAGTAAACACCAAAAGGTGTCACTCAGACAGATCTATTGATGTTTAGCGGGGTAGCCAGGTCAGTGGGAGCCTCCTGGCACTGGTCAGTGTGCAGAAAGAATCCAGCTGGCACAATCTGTCTAACTATATATATCAGTCTCAGCAGCAATATGCCCCTCTCAGCAATACAGCAGTCTCATCAGTGATTGTAAACCGTTATATTATGGATTCTTCTAATATTACAGTTTTAGGATGTCAAACTTGCTAAGACAATATGTAAGAACTAAAAAAGGAATCAGTTTGACGAAGATGTCATTTAATAGGTGAGGCTAATTGTTCATATACCAAAACCAGTTTGACTGTTGTGCAAATACTATGACATTTGCTTTAAAACTATAATCAAAAAAGCTAAAAACCCTCAATGATGTTACCTGCTCAAGCTCTGCATTGTGCAAAGCAGAGAATCAAATCTAGCCCCTTTTCCCTAGTGTAGCCCTCGCTCCCTCTCCCACTCTCTCTCATTCTACGCTACCCCTCCCTCAGCACACCCACAGAGTGCAATACTCAGCCTGTTCATTTGAATTGTCTGCTGACATGTCACTATTCTCTGGGACAGCAGCCTAGAACGTTCCACAGGGCTAACCTTAGGACAGAGCAGAGTGGGGCTTCCAGCACCACTTAACCACACAGTATGCACAGCTCTTTCAACAGTTTCCCCAAACGGAGACTTTTGTCTTTCCTACTGACCAGACCAGAGTAAAATAAACATTACAGATAAATGACCAAAGGAACAAGCTGCAAGGCAGAACAGTAGCTGTAAAGAACAGCAGCAAAAAAAAAAAAATTAAAACGTGTGCTTGCAGGTAATCGAAACCACAAGCAATTCTACATTGCATTTTACATTAGGAGCTGACTACAATAAAAATGGCTTAAAATGTTCAATGTGCAATCTAGTTTGGATATTGGAAAAGAATTAAGTCTTGTGGGCCATGTAACTAATGATGTGCCTTTCCCTCACCATTCCCATCATTCAATCTAAGTGACCAAATGTTGTGTCAAAACAAATGTAAAATGTAATCTATCTCCAGTTTACAGCCCTGGTAGCCTACAACAAAATGTAGTGTAATGATTTTTTTTTTAATGACTAGGGCTAGAATATGGGATTTTACAATTTCATAGCTGTTTCTGAAATGGCATACTTCTCTACTACTTCTGCTTTGTGCTTTCATTTTGCCAAATAGATTGTCATTTTATAAAACAGAGGCCCAGGTACTAACACGAAATAAAAATGAAATAAAACCACTTCAATCTCAATACACACCCACACACACACAAAAAAAAAAAACTCTTAATGATGCCTCCCAGGCTCATCAAATAGACTACAGGAAGGCGTACAACAGACTGCCATTTCGGAAATAGAACGACTTTTCTTGGCAATGAGAACTCTGATGTGTGTTGGTTTGGTTAATGTCGTGTCATGGCTAAACTGCAGAGGAAAACCAAAGCATGGCTGAAGAGGTGGAGTCAAAGATTAGAACCTCCACAGCTACGGGACTTCCCTGCTCTATGAGCAGAGCCAGTATATACTTTGTATGAAGTTGGTGGTGGGAAAAATCACTTAAATGGCTCATTAAGTCTCCACAAAAATGAGAATAGATTAAATCAGCTGCCATCTTTTAAAAAAATGTGTTGAATAAAAAGACAAATAGAAAAAATACAAACATACACAAACATGACATGTAGATCAACACACAAGTTTCTGCATGCTGACAATAGCCATAAGAGCTGTTCTGAAGCCAACTGCCCATCTCTTATTGTTATCATACAATACCAACACATTCTTTGTGAATTGTGGGAGGGCAGATATAATCAGCAAGATTCAACATACACAGCCACACACAGCGAAAAAGTCTCACTGGCTAGTCTCTCACTCTTGGACTACAACGCCGCAGTGGCACAGCCTAAAGGAAACTGACAGTGGTCTTTCCCCAGGAGAGTGATGGAAAGTTCTCAGACTTTCACTGTCCCCCCTCTTGCAGCTGGCGATTTCCTGTTGCCAGTCTCAATAACAACATCAAGGTATGTCTTATGACAGTTCTGTTGTGGGAGGCCTGACTGAAATGGCAATGAACTCAACATAAATTAAACTTCCTAATTGTGCCAGAGCAAAATATTAGGCCTATGCAACCTGTATCATTATCCTTCATGGAATTACAGTGCTAGGCATATACAACTGAAAACTAGGGCTGGGCAATTAATCTAAAAATTAATCGAACTAACAATCGTAACCGTTAATTGACAATGATCAAGCACATGACTATCAATCGTTGTTTATTATTACTGTTTTTATTATTTGTTTTGTTCAATTTTGTCTTTATATTCTGTGCATTCCACTGTGTGTGTACTGTTCCTTGGAAGCACACTACCACTTGTCATGTGATTCTGCCCAGTCCAGTCAATAAAAGATGATTTTGATTAAAAATTCTATTGCCCCGCTCTAATTGTGATAAACATCAGTCAATATGAAAAAAATATATTGTGATCAAATTGAATGCCATATCACCCAGCCCTACTGAAAACTATCTAGCCAATATTAATTTTCATACATTTTCAGCATTATTGCTTTTTTTCTGCTATCCTTGAAAATATAAGCTAATGCACCACCATATACAAGCGCCATCAGTGCCAAATTGAAGCAGATAAACCTTCCCGTACATAATGATCTGTGGGTCATCATCCATAGTTTGTAACAGTGGAGGCAACACAAGTAGTGCTTTCCAGACACCTGAGCCTAGAGAAACAGGATGCATTTCACTGAATTCATCCACTCTGAGAAAATGCACTTTATTTGTGTACATAGCCAGAAGTGAAACTGTGTGAACAGAAATTTGAATTCACCACTGATGTGTTCAAATACTCTTTACCTATATCTCACATCTGATATGATGCATCATGAAAGTTTCCTAATCTGTTTCCCAGCTGTATCAAATTGACCTCAGGTGAGCCGGGCTGCTTAGGCAACACGAGCCTAGGGCTATCCGGACTCCTTCGAGTGAGTGAGGCAGCCACTTGCAGGGCTGAGGTGAGGAGATCTGCCAGGCTGGGCCACGTGAGGGAGGAGGGGACAGACGGACCGGGTGTCCCTCGGATAGCTGCATCTGGCACCAGTGCTCCATTGCGCCTCAGTCTACCGGCTATACCTGCCGAGTCAGCATTCCTTAAATATCCCATGGGACACACTGGCTGACCTAAACATGGAGTCCTCGTCTGACATAGCTGACGCTTCAGCAAAAGGTTAAATGCTTGCCAGCTGGACGAGAGGGTCTCATCCCTACAGCAACTCAACTAGACCTCCTATAAGAACTGCAGATTGCAAGTCAACCAGCTTGGCTTGGTTGGCTTGGCTTGGTCAACACTAGCCACCTTCAGTTCCAACATACTTCATGTATATCAAATATAACAAAGGGCTAAAATAAGGGCTTCAAACTAAGATTGCTCATAACCTAACTACTAGACATTTTTGTTTTCCTTTCACACGCTATGAAATGAACCTAAACATATGTAGCCCACCTAAAATGCACAGGGTTACCGGTGTTGTTTTACTATTCCTCGTTCCCCTAGAGGGCGTTATGCCACCTTCTTGGTCTCACTAGAGATGATCAACATTTTTTTTAGAATGAGTATGCCTAAAGTTACTACTGAAATGAAAAGATATGAGAAAATGACCATTTCACACTGTAAAAGGTCATTTTCACCCTCAAGTTTTTGTTTTAGTGAATTGTCTCTGAAGCGTTTCCACCCCCTTTTCATCGTTGAATCTCCGGTAAGTGTAACTTAGGCCCTGTTAATACATTTCTAGATTTTTTTACAAACTGAGTTTTAACCACCTCAAAACAATATTTTTTTAAAACAGACTCTAAAGTGGAGATTTTTCAACCTGAAGTGCCACGAGTCAAGGAGTTAGACTAGCCCTCTAATGGAATTCAATTTGTATAAATTATGCTAGCAAGGAAAACATTCGGACTCAGCATGGGATGACTTTTTCTGTCATCAAGAAGAATCGCAAGGATAAGATGGAGCAGGCATATAGCCCATCTGTCCATACTGTGTGTGAGTAAATAAAGCATTGTTATTTCTACACTAAATACTAAACCTTATTGATTCTATACGGTTCTGCAGAGCTCCCACTGCTGGCTACCCTGCGCAACTCTTCTGTCTGACACTTGGGCCATGTCTGAATCGTCCGCGTTGTGTGAAATTCATGAGTAAATGTGCAGTTAATTACTGGAAGCATTGTCTGAAAGCAGCTATGAGTTTACTGACTTGACTTTGTTTGACTTGTTTTTCACACTGACTGACGTTACACTGTTGTCTATGTGTGAAATTCATGAGTAAACGTGCAGTTAATTACTGGAAGCATTGTCTGAAAGCAGCTATGAGTTTACTGACTTGACTTTGTTTGACTTGTTTTTCACACTGACTGACGTTACACTGTTGTCTATTTGTGATTAACAGTATCTTTTGGGTATTAAATACATGCTGTAAGTATTCTTTTTTCTATTCCAATACTAGTCATTGCCATTTCTCTCCACTGAGCCGAACCTAGCTTTGATTTCAATTGTTACGCTTATTGCTATCCCAGTCATCACAATCAGACTTTCCATGAACTGGTGTTCCAATCCTCTGAGGTCACAGAACTCTAAAGACTCAAAAGACTCAAACATAAACAGTGTACGATTTCTACATGCATCAAAGGTGGCTATAGTTGACCTGAGCTCATCCAAGCTCTGACTCCTCATTCCAACACCCACTGTGTCACCTGCTACTGACCACCCAGCCAGGGCCTTAAACACTTCTCCGCGCAGTCAGCCAGACAGAATGACGTTATTGTCAGCTTAGTCATTGCTCTTCTCTGGACACTGCATACTGAGGCTGTGACCTTAACACTCATCCAGTGTTCATTATCTCAGGATGCAAATGAAATGCCCATACTTTTTCCCCACCCACACTGAAATTTTCAATTGAGGTGTGTCAACTTCCATTTGTGCTGATGGTGGCTTGATGCAGCGTCCTGCACCACAAACTGAATGAGCAGTGGCTTTAGAGAGACTCAAGGGGGGGAAAAAAAAGAAAAGGGGGGTTTGGAGTGAGAGCTAAAAAGAGATCTCCAGAAAGTGCTAAGTAAGGGGAAGAGGACGGGTCCTCTTGAACCCCAGTATGGATTAAGTGATTTGTCTCTGGAGAGATATACACGCGTCCAATTGTGAGCGTGCTGCAGGGAGCAAGCATGGACATTTACTGACTAAGACAGCACACGTCCTGGTTGTGTTATAGAATTAGGCTACAGCTGTGATGCATACCAGCATGCATCTGTTCAGAATGCTCACGGCTACAGTTGCCCTGTACTGTGGGGGACAACCACGCAATGCAGAAGCAAACCCATCTGTACACAGGGGCACTTAAGGAAAACAGTACAACTACACTCAGTGTGTCATTCAGCTAGTGTCCAAGGTGTATAGCATTTTCACTGCACGATCAGTGCTGTTACAGATAAAACTACTTTCCAACGGCACAACCAACACCACAGTCATCGTCCGCATGACTGCACTGTATGAGATCACAGGCTAATGCAGAGGGAGAGACCTGCGCATCCGACTCTGAGTGCAATTACACTGCACAGCACAGACACCTACATGTCGTCATCCTCCTCCTTCTATCCAGCACCACCACAGTGCAACTTGTGGGAATGTGACTGAGGCTCAGGCAGTTGACATCACACCAATATGAGGCTGATTCAGAACACATGGCACATGCATGGGCCTACATACACAGACAGCAGCATACTTGGGGGGTCCACGAGGCAAACAAGTCCCACCATGTAAACATGACCTGGAAAGCCAGGCAAGGCTTGACAAGGAATATACCTGACAGAACAAATCATTTACTTGAGAACTATCACCATTTAATTACCACTGGTGTGCGTGTTGTTGCATGTGTTGCTAAGGAAGTCAGTGAAAGTGTGTGCATGCAATTTACACTGACTTTGAGGAGTAAAATAACCTGTGAATTGTTGGCAGGCACAAACCTCTCTACAGATTATGAGAAGCGTATTGTAAAAACTCACACTGCCTGCTTAAGATCCAAGAATAACCTTAGCATTGCTTAACTCACACACTCCAGACTTTAAGCTGGCGTCTAGAGGCAATAGGCTACAGCACAGGTTTTGACAGAAAGACTTTAAATCACGTTCATCCATCATTGATGAGTTTATAATTGAGACAGGGTGCAACATCTTACACATGATGGGTGTATTGTAATTTTTTTAAAAACGTAACAAGCAATCCATCATGCAGTCTCACATATAGACTTTAACTGCTACTCATAGACACATTTGTAAATATCTCCTGGGCCCCCTTTTAATTTAATTACATTTAATTTAATGTTGCATTAATAAAATACTACTGATAATAACAAAAAACAGCTATGGATGTGTATTGCATGTATTCCAGAGCTTTGTCATGATAATACTGTCCATTTTCCTTTTGATTTTGAATAAGACAGATGACAAATCTGACTGTCAGCAGATAAAGACTAAATGATTTGGATATACAAACACCAAATGCTGCCACTATTTGACTGATTAAACTCTGTTACTGCTGTGCAGACAGGGAATAAGGCTGTAAAAAGCCATTCAGAGGGCAGCAGGCATTAGACCTCATGTCCTCTTCAGAAAAATCAAATCAGTGTACTTTATTAGATAGCATTCCACAGCAGTCTGGTACAGTCAACTAGATTTGCACTACTTTAAAATGGGGGTTCACATTAATGCTCTTCAATAACTTAAAAGACCTGTCTGGTAGGCAGTCAGACTCGACGGGTATTTGCAGGGTTATGCACTAGGCTACATGAGGAATTCCTGTAGCTTTCTTTCAGCATTAAAACAAAATAACTTTCAATTGCATTTCACGTGGATGTGCCTTCTATTTCCCAGCTCTGCACTATGTTTATCCTAGAACTATTTTTTGTTGTTGCTGTTGACAGTAGGCAAATGCAGTCAAATTCAGACAGAGTGCTCATAGTACTCTTTTATTTGGAAGAACACACTCCATTCTCCACTCAACCCTTTGGCCACATTTGCACTGGATGTTGTTGAAGTAGGAATTTGCTGCTTTCAATTGAGGCTGAATCCCCTCAGGGACATCATAATTAGAGAAGGTGTGCTTCTCTACAGTCATCAATCATGTCATCACTGGTGTTTCAGACTGGCTTTGGTCCCACCCCTGAACATCATCCCCCCCTGCAGCGACCCTGACAGACAGTGTCTCACCTGGCTCTATATGCACCCTCAACAAGAAATTGCTTTAAAGGTTGTGTAGAGGGGTGCACCCATTTCTCACTCTCAATGCAACATTTCACACCATATTTTTACTATCTTTCTCAAGTACAAACATTAGTTGCACGTCTTGCACCTCCTTCATATTAGGGCTGCACGATATATCTAAAAAGTATTGTTAACACGATATCAACGCTTGCGACAGACGTACCGCAAAGACGAGCGTAGCCTACATTTTCTGTGCATTCACACTCTGAGTGGCAACATATTTGACCAATCAGATGCTGTCATGCTGCCCAAGAAGCCCGCCCCCTACCCATTTAACTGCGTGGTGTTGGGTGTTTTAGCCAGGTGTTGAGAGAGCATAGTCGTGATGGCTGAGTGTAGCGAGTTGAGTGAGTCAAACTTGGGTGAAGATGAATTGGTGACTAAAAGAAAAAGCACATCTGTTATTTGGAAATATTTTGGTTTCATGAAGGATGACATTACAAACACTGGTACTTTGCAAGACATGTCGAGTAGTGGTTGCAACTAGCAGAGGCAACATGACCAATCTCCACAGCCACCTACAACACAACCACAAACAACTGTATGAAGAGGTCCAAAAAGCTAGCACTGACAGGAAACCCGGTAATGCTATGCCATGTCCAGCATTTAGCAGTACAGTTAAAGTGACTCCAATTCAACAGAGTTTTGCTAGTGTAACTCCTTATGAGAAATCATCAAAGTGCCACAAAGATATAACGGGAGTCATCGCACGTTATTTGGCAAAAGACATGATGCCTGTGAATACAGTGAGCAGAGATGGCTTTGTGGGTATGGTTGAGAAACTTGACCGAATATATCAAATTCCATCACGGACCTATTTCTCTCAAGTCGCCATTCCACAAACCTATGACACATGTCTTGGCTCAGCAAATTACTGGCTATAAAAAAGGTTACCAGTTTAAGTTGAGACATTGGAGTTAAATAATTATGTTTAAATGTAGTATACATTTTGGAATGGAAACAGTGCATTTCTTTTTTTAATAGTCTATGCTGGTAGCAAGTGGAGTGAAGAAAAACACGATATATTTAAATATCGCAAGTCATATCGTTATCACAGTAATCAATAGTGATATTGCATATCGCATATTTTCCTAATACTGTGCAGCCCTACTTCATATGTGTCTACATTACACTCAACCCGAGATGTGAGCTGCCTTGCTCGGTTTCAGTAGATATATTTCAGGACGCCACTACTTGAGTAGCACTCATGCATTTTTTAAAACCAAAGCAAAGGCCATACTCTTTTAAGATGCCAGTAAAGCAAGAGGGACGTTTGAACTTTGTTTCAGAGGCAGCTTACCAGACAGTGGCAACCCATAAACCAGACTCCTTCCCTTGTCATAAATGATGTTTACGCGGCCACCTCTCAAAGTAGGCCTAGATGAGTGTGAGGCTTTAGCAGCCTCGTGAATTGCCTTTGCCTCCTGTATGCTCAGGGGCATTTCTTCCACCTCCTATCCATGCTGTGCCTGGCTTTTTTTGGTAATGAATCTCACTGTGGTGCTGCTAACCTACAGGCTGACTGCAGTGCTTGGCTTTGCCTCAGTCAGGGAAAGGTCTGGTAGTGATGGCCTCTAACCCTAAAGCCTCAAACCCCTGTGCTATGATGTGAGACATCCAACACTCAACCCTGCCAGTTAACATGGTTTCCACATATGACTTGTCACATAAAAGAAAAAGTGACATTGCAGTATTTAATTAAATAAATTTACTGATTTAAATAAATAAATAAATAAAAATGTCAAAGCAAGTCCCCCCCCCCAAAAAAAAAACAAAACACCGAAATGATCCACATAATAATATGGATAGCGATAGGATATCAAGCACTGAATATCTCTCAAAAAATGTAAACAAGTAATGTGCGTTCAGGCATGAGAGGTCTGAAAGATGGGTATATGTCCTTTTTGTTAGTGCATTTTTAAAATCAAGCTTTGCATTACCATTTGTGCAAGGATTTCATATCCCTCCTTTAAACCAACACCCAACGGCTACACCTGATATGCAGCGGGAGGAGGGAGACTGATGCAATAAAGTATGTGATGGCTGCATATGTGAGCCTAGTGTTCAGATATCATAATAGGCCTCACTGTGATATGGTCCAAGTCCTGTGAGCCATTTGGTGTGCTGCGCTGAAGCATGTTCAATTGAATGCTCTCCAGCCGGGCCCATTTCCGCTGACTCTTTCGACAGCACGGGGCCCGGGCCAATTTCTCGTGCACAAATTCCACAGCTCATGTGACGTCTACTCCCATCCTTTTTGCTTGCAGATTTGGTATTGCTGTCAGTAGAGCTAAAATTTACTGCTGCCAAAAATGACACTACAAGGAGACTTACTTCACCACGATATCCTTCTATATGGCTACCAAAGAGATGACCCATACATTCTGAACTCAGTACAAGAGGTTAACCCAACAGCCTAACATTTTTTTTATTCACAGGCAGCTCAACTGCCAATAGCTATTCTAAAAATTGTTCCTTGAGCAAAGAACTCCCTACCCCCATACACGCATAAGGAACACAAGAGGGGGTATCCTAGACAACAAGTTGCCTACTACTGTCTTTCAAGACTGAATCATTTATGTCCTTCCCAGCGGTTTTATAAGTCTAATCAGCACCGAATTGACCTGGTTCATCATTACGAGACAGTGAAATAAACAACTCTACAGTTTCTACGATTTTCGCAACAGCAGGCTTTCCCACACATCAGCCTGGTGAGCTTCGCCTAACATATGGTTCAGATAGTCTTACAATATCTGAGGAGAATCCATGGAAATGTGGCATTGATACATTTAAATGCAACATAAGCAATACCCTATTATACTCACTCTCCGCATATCCCCATTATAGAACCGACCCACCTTGCTAGCTACTATGCGAAGCGACTATCCATTTATGGCCATGATTTTCAGCTGAAGTAGCTACTGTGTGACTAATAGTTCGACCAAACCGTAGCCAGCTGTTACACAACAGTTTGATAAAAGTTCAGTGCGAAGCTACAGTACTGACATACTTGTATTGTTTTACTTGTATATTTTGCAATAAATCTGGCATTTTCTGTGCAAGTTCTGTTGTATTTGCTTGACTGGAAGTTAGCAAGGATAGCTCTTACTGGTAGGTAACGTTACAGTTTGGCAAGTGGTCAAGCTACCAAGTTAAGAGTTAGCACTCATGATACATTCGTGTTTCCACTACCTTGAGTAACGTTAGTTAAATGAGAGCAGAAGAGCAAAACGACACAACACGTTTGAATGATTTTAGGCATCATCTGTTCACGTTAATTACAATCCGATACATATAACATTACCTAGACGGTTAGCAGTTGTGTGAACTATGCTAGCCAACATAGCTGGCTAGTACAAGTAATGCAAACTCATCAGTTAAAAGCCATCAATGCATATTCAGCTACAAGTTAACGTATTTTTTTTTACAAAACACTCAGAGATTAACGGTCCTCGTCCTCACTATCTTAACTATGCTATGATTGGTATCCAATGTCTCTCAGCCCATTAGCCAATATTAGCCACTGCAAACTGACTCAACGTACACAGGTTCAAATATGTCAATCAAATATGTTTAAATAAACTGGGAAATATCACGGGACACCTTTGTACTCTTTGTGAGTCTTAATTTGATATCAACTGGTCCATATACGATTAACGAAAGCAGCCTAACTTAACTTTGCTGTAAAGCTAAGCATGTAAACAGTACTTCTGATGTTAACATTAGCTAGCAATGCTAACTAACATTAGCTAATGCTGCAACTTTTACAACCGCCCAATGACACCGTTTTACTCTTTAACATAGAAACTGAATTGGCAAGTTTGATTTTAAATAATCTATGATAGATGTCAAAGACCGTCAAAAGTCAGTTCAACACTAGCTTATCTTGGAAAAAATGTTGACGTTTACTATTAGCCGACGTTGCACAGCTAGTAAGAAGTTGAGGCTGGTTGAGGTCCATCTAGTTGATGTTAACGAACGCATCTGTGGCAATCTGCTAACATTAACTTCAGTCTCAATGTTAGTGATATTTATATTTTCTGATATATCTGACAATCACTCAGTTCAGTTTCTCTGTATGAAATACTTCAGATAACTGGGCTAACGTTAATGTTAGCGTTTCTTTAGCTTGCTAGTGAAGGAACATTAATGTTAGTTAGCAAGTCCAGTAAAGGTAGCAGTACCTTGCTAGCTATATGGCTGAGGGCATGGCCAGACACATCATCGGTCTAGCTTGTTCAATTAACCACAAACTAGGTAGAAGTGGTATTTAAACTCAGATGTCAGTGGCTCGTGGCATTCTGTCATAGAACCTAGTCACTCTGGTGATCTTAACGTTAACTCCAAGCTGCTTGGTCTCAGGCTAGCAGTGTACCGCAGTTGGACAGGCAGAGATAGCTTCCCACCACATTAGGCACAAATGTAGAAGAACTATGACCATACCTTGCTGTTCTGATATTCTTCAAATGCTCTCAAAGCGCTGTCAGTGAGTTTGACGTGAAAGACGGAGATATTGCTGCCATTGCTCACTCTTCCACAGGACAGCCCGTAACACTGCTCCTCCTTCAACGCCGCCATCTTGCTACCATTTCCACCACGCTCACGTACACTATCGTAAACCCATGAAAACTCTCCTGGATTCGAATGAATATTCATATTACGTAGCTAGTGGCGCGCGAGAGGCGTGGTGTAACAGCCCAAGTTTTCACTTATGAAAACCATCATATTAGTGTTATTCATTATCAGCCGTTAGATATGTGTGCACAACCACATACAGTCGGACATTGTTCCGGTAAAATGAAGAATAAAATCTGATAAAAACACAAGACGCGGTTTCCTTATTAATTAGATAGTTCGACCTTGGAGTGTTTGAATCGTCCCTTCACTGGGAAAGTGCGTAAGGAAGGGGAAACGCTGGGACTTGCGTCAGAAAGACGTCAGTGTTTGGGGAATGCCCCATATATTACTGGGGGAAAATCGTTATTAATTGCATAGGCCCAATTAGTTATGATTGAATCTATAAAAGCACAATACTAATTAATCGCCCAAAAAATAAGAGCTGAAAGGCCTCCTAGATTATTGGCAATCAAATGTTTGCATAATACACTACCTGTGCAAAAGTTTATTTGAAGAATTACAAAATAAACAAACATAAGATTTTCACTCACACCTTTTATATGGAATAAGGAACAATAATGATCTTGCATACATGTCCCGATTATTTTAAATGGTCATTCTGGCTCTATGGGGACAAACAGCACTAAAATAAATAATCTTTGAGATATTATCAACAAAACCTATAACTCCATTCACATTAAATATGGACATAACAACATAAAAATAACACTTCATGTGTTTTGGAAGAGGAAGCATGAACTCAAATGGTCTACAATGGGGTTTGGAAAATGGCTAAGGAAACATTGAAAAGTGAGGTATTTTCTCAGAGGCTGTGAAATGAGACCCAATTTAGGATGGATGGCAGACACATCTGGCAAAGCAAAACAGTTGGCTAGGGTTCATCACATAACCCTAGCACAAGATTAGAATACATGGCAACTCCAGTTAAAAAAAAATCGTACAGACCTAACAAAAAAACAAACAAAAACAAATTAAAGTCCTCTGGTTTAAATTCTCCATTGGCTAGGAAAAGCTCATTTAACCAACTTTCAGACGTCTGGTAAAATTCACAAATCTTAACACACTGAAGCTAGTATTAGCTAGTGTTAACATGAGATTACACAAGTTATCAGCAGGAATGATGGGCTGGTAATCTGGATTTGAAGTCACACACTGTACATAGAATGGACATTACTGCCCTGGCATAAATATGGAATTACTCTATTGTTTTTTTTTTGGTCATCTCTTTCTGTGAACATCACCAGCAAAAGCAAATTGTTAAAAACAACTTCAGAGATGTCTGTCTGCATGTATTCATGGCAGACTAGGACCATCTTAGTTTTGCATCTGCTCGCCATGTGAGGAGTGCTATGATGGCGAGGGTCACAGCTAGCAAGGGCTCCAGGGGTCCATCACCAGGCCAGGACTCGTCCTAATTTCTAGCAGCAATGACGACAGACAAGGCTACACCTCCAATGGCAACAGCAGTGGCTCCAAACAGCCATTTCCAGCTAAAGCTCTATAAAAGAGAAACCAAGAGCAAGAGAGAGGAGAGAAATTTCAAACAGTAAAATGAAATCTAGAAGAACAAATTCTAATTGCCAAACATACTGACCATAGTTGTGCATGGTCAGCATGTAGTTCTGCATTCAATATACACATTCCACTTACATTCTAGAGCAAATTCCAAAGGTTCTTGATAATTATTTAATTTGATGTAAAACAAATAAAAAAAAGTCAACATACAAGGGAAGGTTTTCTAAACACATGTTCAACTTTTCTTATGATCCACAGCCACAGACGACATGGTAAGTTTTAGAAGCCAGCTTCCCTTCCTTCCTCCCTCCCTCATCCTTTCCTATCCAATCCCATCCATGGCACAGCGTTCCCCACAGACAGCATCAGCGGGTCAGCTGGCCTGTCAGCCATTTTCTTTTAACACACTCAAAGGCTACAGCTGAGATGAGAAGACAAATTGAAAAGAGCATCAAAAGGCAACTCAGACTCTCTGAACTACAAAGAGTGGGCCAATCCATAATTTCCAATTGAATTCAATATCAGTTCTTGATGACATACTTTAGAAAATATTAAAAGTTCACAGATAGAGGCCTTCATGATTACATCATAACAAATTGTAGTGTACCATTATGAACTGATTAATGAGGGCTTGTCAACCCCTTTTACATATTGTATCAATGATTTTTACATTTCAGACAAAAGTATAGTAATTTGCAGCCCAAATGGAGTTTGACTCACCAATATATTAAAGATTGTATATTAAAGGGGGCTGTATATTAACATACTTAACAGTCTTGTGTTTGGTCATATTCCTGTTGACATTTTTTAGACGTTTTCGTCCAAAGCAACATATCTTGTATTTGAAACAGAGACCAAAACCACATGAGAGAGGCAAATCACCCTTCCCTTCAGTGTGTGACTGTGAAACAACACAGAATCTTGGTACTGTTTGAGGGGCTGGCTCCACTTTGCCTCCAGTTTATAAACCCAGGGCTTAAAACATTTCACACGTTTTCAGCCATAGCTGTCGACTGCAACACTGTAAAATTCACATCAGGAATCACACCAACGTAACCTCCTTGTCACTGGCTGTTTCCAAAGTGCCATAATTAGAAATGGAGGATGCCACACGCTGAAGGCAGTTTGTCTTACCCATGAGGCCTTGGGGTGTGACAGAACAGAGCTGACCTCTGAGGGGTTTCCCAGCATCTTCCTGTACATGGCCTGCTCTGCTCCTTTCTGTTCAGAGTGTTTCTTTGCTAGCTTTGACAGCTCAGCATGGATAGTCTGTTCAAAACACACACATGCACAAATACACAAACAGGCACAGACACACAAACAAATCATATGTAAGGCATATTCAACAAAGGCAAGTGTGTGCTTCCAAAGGCCAACACAAATCTACCACTGATGTCTTCTCTGTGAGTGTGACATCACACTCTTTTAAAGGGGCTGGGGCACTGACGTAGGGCTCTTGTTCCTTCAGTGCCATGACATGCGTGCCTCACAGCTGTGGTTTTCATTTTGCAATGCAACAACTCTTGAGAGATGAAGCAAAAACTGATCTCGACTGATCACGATTTTGCGAAAGGAGTAAAATGCCAGTGTGAGTCAGTGTGGAGGCTTTCCTGGCGACGGAATGCTGCCTCCTCAGTAGGCAGCACTACCTTCTGTAGTGTGTTCCAAAGACACCGTACACAAAGGCAGGTGCAACGTGAAAGGTTTTGTGCAGAGATAAACACTGAGTGAAGGCAAGTGAGAGAGCATGAGAGAGGGAGAGAACAAAGTAGAGAGAGAGAGAGGGGGGACAAGAGAGAGAGAACACAAGAGAGAGAGAGAGTGTTAGAGAGAGAGCCAGAGAGAGAATTAGACAAGAAGGGAAGGAGGGAGGGAGAGAGAGAGAAAGAGAGGAGAGAGGGAGAGAGAGAGAGCAAAGGAGAGATTTGGTCTGACAGAGATGGTGAGCAAAGGCGTCCCCCCCTGCAGCTGCTGCTCTCATCACAACTCTCCTGGTGATAGACTCTGCCATCTCACAAAGCCCTCCCCCAGCATCTGAGCTAGTTCTGGTTCTCTTACCCCCCACCACACACACATACACACACACACAGCATTACAAGCATAACACACACTCATAATACATGCTTACTTTGACACACACACAGACACACGCACACACAGACACACACACACACACACTTGTCTGAACTATGGATATGTGTAGATACCCCCTGCCCCACCAAAACCCAGTAGCAGTACTGAAGCTCATGCAACATCTCATTACGGGTGAATTTGAATGGTGGGGCACCAGCAGTGATGAGTGCCTGCCTATAAGTGGGACACTCAGAATTCGGACATTCAAAATTTTCCAATACAATTTCCACACAAAATTCCAGAGAGTCTGCACAGATGTTAATGGGGAACTAAAGTGCTGCATTGCACAGACTACAGAACCCATCACTGCATCCAAACCATCCTGCACTTGCGCTGTGGCCAAGCCTCTGTATAATTATAAATGAAGTTACAACAAACAGCACATTCATACATAAAGTCACAACAGGCCATCAAGTGAATCATTAACATTGAAATGTAACTGTGTGTAAATGAATGAACTGATAACACAATCAGTTGAATGAACTGACAACACAAATACAAAATACAAAAAGGCAAGAAAAAATAAAAAGTGAGAGAATCTGAGATAAAGAGAGGAAGTGTGACAGGCGACAGACAGGTGCCGTGAGCCTTGATGGTATAATAGTGTTCCATCATGGCCAGTGTGCTCTGGAGAGAAGCTCCAGGTTATTTTCAGCAGGAAGAAATCAGATCTGCTGGGCTACTAATCGGTAGGCATTATGTCATGTTTAAGAAAACAGTGCCATCTGCTGGTCGATCAATTTTGTGGGGCAGCAGTAGGACCGTTTGGAGTATTTCAGGATTATTTCAGAAAGTGCTTTTTAATTGTGAAGGTTTGCCAATTTGCATAACAATATAGTCAGAAGATGTTAAAGCAACTAAAGACATTGTACCTTATTACTTGGCTCCAATTTCAAGGCTCTTTTCAGTGTCCGGATAGCTTCAGCATACTCTCCCTTTAAGGCCAACACCTGTGAATGAACAAGGATATCCAGACACATCTTAAATAATTTCTGATTTCAGTCTGAGATGTAAGCCTTTAGCCTGTGGCTAGATTTGAATAAAACATTGTCAATTGTCAATGATAGAAATGAACACCATGTGATTGTGGATCCTGTATATATCAGCTTACTAAAAGAAAGAAAAATGATTATAAAAAAGAAAACAAAAAAGGCAGGAACTGCCTATCAATGGAGTTAGAAGTTAGTAGAAGGTTAGGATTAAATGTTGTAAATGTAAAAGTTTTTTTCCCCTATGATCAATGGCAATCAGAAACCTCTGTTGGCTGATGTAAGATTTCCTGTCTTATGTTTGGCCAGTTATTTTTCTTCCATCTGATAAAATATTAGCCTGATGCAGCAAATGCTTTCACATCATCGCACTTTGTCCAAAGCGTCTGAAACCTATCCACTGGGATACGTTTGTGTCCTGGTTTTCTGCTTCAACCAATCGCTACTGCTTGGTTGTGAACGCGTTGTTTGAGTTCAACGCCATTGCTTTCATCCCTCCCTCCTCTGTTCGCTGACTGGTCCGCATAGCTCAAAGCCGGTGGAAACCCAAGCCAATGGACAGATCCCTGATGCAGTGATGGAACTAAATGAGAAACTGAGCAGAAGCACTAGGCGGAGCTCGCCTGGCTAATAAAATATACTCAGTTTACTAAAAACAAATGAGCGAGAAAACTGTTTCTCTGAAGTCAACGCTGGGATGCCTGCAGATGCACTTGTCAGTTACTTGCCGTAATATGTTAAGTCATCTGCTGATACCAGTTAATAAATGTAAAAAAGGTAAAAATAAGCCCAATGAATCACTCAACTAATTAATAGATCTACCTCTACCTGTAAACATATGTGTCCATATAGGTACGCCATTCATGACAACGTGGGTGGTGGATACACATACTTTGCCATAGCGGAAGAGGGCTTTGACATTCTCGGGCTGGTGAACGAGCACGGACACACAGGAGCGCATGGCGGCCTCATAGTGCTCCAGCTTGAGCTGTGCAGCAGCCATGTTGTTCAGACACTTCACCTTCACATCCATCAGCTCCGCCTCCTGCTCCGATGTGATGTTCACTGCAAAGCAAACCACACTCCGATAGGCATGCAAAGAACGTTGATGGTAATTACTGCTGAGATGGCCGAAACACCATTTTGTTAAATAAAAGCACTACATGGAGTTGAGTGTGCAGCATTTTTTTTTTGTTTTGAAGTTACACTAGTGGCCTGTACCTCCACAGCAGCTTTTGGTGTGTGTTACATTTAATTTTTGAAATGATAATTACTGTAACATCAAACTAGGCAGTTACACTACTTCAATATTTTCACAGACACAGACATGTACATACACACACACACACTATACATCGAGTGCAAGAAAAACTGCTAATGTTAACATTCACTGACATCTCATGTCCACATCAGTCAATGGCACACTGCTACAAACTCGTATGGTCTTCACTTAAACATGAATGCCATCTCAGACCTGAGCCCAGCAGAGCTGCATATGGTACACTGCGATGGCCATCTTGAAATGACCACAGAATCTCTCAAGCCAAACACCCAATCCCAACAACAGCCCAACTGACCTTTGGAGCTGGCCTCTGTGATCTGTAAGGCGATGCCGTAGGAGTTGACGGCAAAGGCGTAGTCACCACGCTGGTAGTGAGTGTTGCCCCGTTCACGTTTTTGCCCCGCCAGGGTGATACGGTCCTCTGGGGTCATTAGCTCCAGGTCCGGAGCTTCCAGGGCAGACAGCAGCTGCACCTCCATGGAGAGGCTGGAGTTCGGGGGCACCTGGGGGCAGGCACTGGCATGGGGCAAAGCAGACCTTCATTCAGTTCCACTCAGATCAATTTAACACAACCAGGCTGGTGTAGTCTAATGCTGTGAAGAGCATCGTGTTTGAAATTAGAACAAAGCAATGGAAGCAGTGGTATTGAAACACAGTTTCACAGTGCATTTGTTTTGAACTTGTACTACTACATACCTACTTCTTAGCTTATTCTACCTGTTGCCTTATTGAAACCTCAAGCGCCTGGAATTTACAACATGGCTGTGAACAGCATGTGAGCCAATGTATGTATGGGCAAGTCGGCTTTATCAACACTAGATAAATCCACTTATATGGGTCACTCCAAAACATACATATTGCTCAGTGGCATTCATTAAAGCACAGTGACAGGGTAGGAGTACAGACATTGCTCTGTTTGCCCCTATGACATAAAAACTGTGTGTTCTCACAGGCCTGTGTGACATGACCTCAAATCAAGTCATAAATACAATTTTACAAAACATGTAATGTCAATTTCATGACTAATGTCAAAAATTTACACCCTACATGAAGCAATTCTTCTTGCATAGCTGTTAGGTTTTTAATTGTGGACATGTTGGACAACAGCAAAAGCTTCATGTTTTGTGCTTTCTGTAGATGCAGCCATGACTGAGCGACAGTGCCTGTGAGAACATTAGGAAGAACATTGACAGGTAATCTCATTCATGCTGAACTGGCCTGCTCCTGCCCAGCCCTGAGGCCCAAGTCAATATGACCCTCACCTTCCCACTGAGCCATAGGCATATTTAGCATCGGCCTCCACCAGGGCCTTCTCTCCCATCTCCATCAGTTGGATCGCCAGATCCAGAGCCTGTAAACACACACACACACACACACACACACACAGAGAGAGAGAGAGAGAGAAAGACACTTTAATGCTCCTAGAAATTCAACTGGAAACTCAATCTTCCCACAGTGAAGCCGGTTCAACAGTGAAGTAGCTGTGTAGGTGGTGCCAGACCCACCCTACAGATGGTGTGCTGGGTGACCACACTGAGCCCTGCGGTGGCTGTGGGCTGAGTGGCCTGCTGGTGAGATCAACACCACCTACAGAGCCATTTGGTAAGCATCTAGTGGCCCCTCCAGCTCACGAAAATGAGTAAGAGGTCTTTTGGCAAGTCTGGAACATCATGAAAATTCATAATCTTGAAGACTTAAATCCAATCCCAGAGTGATTTCTAGTAATACACATAGCTTTATAACAAGAGTAAGAAACTAGCTTTAGAGGTGCATTTGTACCTGGATGACATCTCCATCACCGAGCGTGAATGCAAGTTCAGAATCCTCCTCTATGACAGTGCCATCTGACAGTGTGGTCTTGAGCTTGATCTGAACATTCTGCCCTCTTTTTGGTCGCGTATCCAGGCCTTCGCCTGCTTCTAGAACTTTCTTCCGCAAGAGACCACTACCTGTGTGTACAAGCGGTCAACATCACAAACAACAGGCAAATTCTCTCTCTCTCTCTCACACACACACCATATTTCACCCGTATTTTCACCTTCCGAGCTTGGTGAAACAGACACACTAACTTTGTGAAAAAAGGTTATCAAGGATTTCAACCCTCATACTGCAATGGACACAGACTTTGATAACTTGGAGTACATTAGTCCAAGCTGTTCAGCCAAGCCTGTTCATCGCTTTCATCAAAGTTTATGCTGTTCAGCCAAACCAACAGCTTTGATCACTTTGATTTCTAACCTTTGACTTGACTTTGACTAACCTTTGCAGTCTGATGATAAATGTATTTCATTGAGATGAAAATGAGTCTAGACACTAAGCAAAGGGGGCAGGCTGGCTACCTCCCTCCCTCCATTTTGATTTTTCACTCTCCTCAGCACAACAGTAAACATTTACAACATTTATTTTTTTAGCAATGTCCGAGCAGCATAAAAAATATTAGGCCTATGAACAACAAACAAACTGGTCATATCGCCATGGTTAGTGGGATGCCTTCCATCCAGCACTCTTGTAAAAGCTAATTACTGTATATTACTGCTCAATAAAAGAAACTCAAAATTTCTGACACGAATACGCTGCCAGAGTAAACTGACTTATTTTTTTAAACACTAAAAGCTAAGCACCACTGTTAAAAGGTAATTCACAAAAGACTATCTACAGTAGCATAGCAACAGTAACCTCATGACATCCTGGAAGATGCTAAATGCTGACCAACAGTGATCGTACTGAAGGAATTGCCCATGCCATTGAATCAAGTCAAACAATGAGTGAATCCTACCGAGAATGTCAATCCATTCGTCCTTTGGAGCAGAGACCTCTGGCATGCCGTCTTTGGGCTGTGCAGTATTCTCAGACCCCTTTCCCTTTTTCTTCTCCCCACCACCAGCATCCTCTAGCAGGGGGAGGTCATCGTCACCTCCGTCATCATCACTGTTTTCCAGCATCTCAAAGTCCTCTCCGCTGTCCAGCAGCAGAGCACGACCAGAGCGCTTCGCACCTGTGGTCGAGTCCTGGTGGTCGCCAGCACCACTCACCGGTGTCTCCTCCACATCAGCCATCTAGAGGAAGTTTAAAGGTCAAGAGTACGTTCATCTGAGTGTGTATGTAAGTAAGCTCTAGCGAGTAAATTTAAATAACAAATGACACAAATTAGGCACTAACCAAGGCTGTGGTCTACGTGACACGCAGGTATACGGCGTATAACCACTTAAAAAGTTCTTGGGTTTGTGTATATCGTTTCTGTATAGACTACAGTACTGACTGTAAATTATAGAGGGTCCAGCGTCTTTGGACAATTTCGCCTAAAACGACAATCCAATTTTCCCATAAAAGTACAGATTTTGCGCTAAGTATCTCTAGACCACCATTAAATACCAAGCCCCATATGATTATGATAATTGGACAATATAAAATATACAAAATCACAACGCTGGCACGGTCAATACAATCTGAACAATCAGCAGTTCCGAGTGGGTAATTCTGAGAGAACAGTCCAATACATTCATAATCATGGTTATTCATGATTATAACAGTCCAATACATTCACTAAGCTTTGACATTATTATGACACAGGAGATGATGCAGGTCATGGTTTACACGTATTAAGCAGCCTGGGAACATAAGGCTTTTGATTTCTAGACAGGACGCCTGTCATTGAATCGAGTTAGCTAACGTTACAAAGGTACGCTGAAAAAAAAACTGGTCACATTAGCCACAACACACTATTGGTTAACACTGTTTTGATTTTGCAGTTAGCAAGCTACTAATCTGGCTAGTTCGCAAATATAGCTAGTTGGCTAATGTAGATTGGAAATCAAACAATTAAAAACGGGCACATCGAGCGACAGCTAGAGCGAGTCCACCTTACGTTAAAGAAAAATAACTGGCATTGATTCGTATGAATTATCATGCAAGTTGTATAGCAAGTCCAAGTACACTGTGCATCACTCAGCCTAATCTCAACAACAAACTGCACAACCTTTCAGTTTCAACCTGCGAAATGCTTACAATATGTTATTGCCGAGTTTCCAGAACTTTCTATGAAGTTTCTTCAGCTACCAAGCTAGCTTGAAAAGTTAGCTTGTCAGGTAGCTTACCTAAAGTACGCTAACTGGCTAGCACAAGCTAAATTTGCTCAGAGGCATCTGTTTTGGTTATGGACATTGTGGACTCATCAACTTTGTTGGCAGCCATTGCAAGGGAAACATATATCAGAAATGTAAAGCATTAATCCTAGATTTGGATGGAATGGATCATGTTAACAAAATTACCTCAGGGAATGTGACAGTCTGTTTGCGGCTATCCTAACAGCTCAATGTTACCAAACGCACTAACCCATCTGTCTCTCCAGAAAGGAAGTATCTATGGCACTATTTCCGGGTCACGAAATAAAAACAACATACATGATAAAAGTCCCACATTTCTAAAAACAATAACAGAAAGAATTAGTCTTTAGATCAGTGAATGAACGACGATTAAATTGATTTAAAAAATTATCACTCTGTGAATTTTATCAACACATTCATGCCTTATTCCTCTGGACCTTGTCCTTTCCATTGCACAGTAAATTTTTGTCAGAATGCTGTGACGTCAATGTCCTATGCCATAGGCTATGTCTAGGAAACTTGTCCATCAATATCATACTAATTATATGGCAAATACAAACTGATGCTGTCTCTCCTTCACACTGCTGAATTTAATGTAGCTCAATGTTTAATGTAGGCCTTGTGTCCCTTCCCAAATAATAAAAAATATTATTATTATTATTATTATTATTATTATTATTATTATTATCAAACAATGACTGATTTCATTCATCACAGGTTTATCAAAGCCATAGACCTACTCTCTTGAGAGTCATATTATGCAGGCTACATAGCCATAACATAATTTCATGTCCTCCCACTGATTTTATATAGTGAGGTAATGCTGATTTTGTCATCACTGTGTAATTAAATTATGGTAAGATAGGCCTATGGGTCCTAATATTAGATGCATAAATATTTCTGTATTCAAATACCTGGCCACTCACACCTTTCTGTTTTTATTTGGGCCAATGACCGGTCAAAAAACTTCTCTTGCAGAGTTAAATCATTATTATACCAAGAGGGTGCTGAATGTTGACAATGTTTTTTCATACAGGTTTTTTAAAACAGATAAGTTGCCTGTTTAGGTTAAAAACGTTCATTCATATCATGTCATAAAAATACACATACACACTAGTTGAGGAAAAAGACACAAACAGTACAAAATATCAAATTACATTTATTATTGATGCAGTCTTTTTTTGATAAGCAAATTTTTCCCGTTCAGTCTAAAGAAACTTTACAATATAAAGAAACATACAAAGGACATTTTTATTACCTACACAAGACACCTAAGTCCCTAAGACAAAGATCAAAGCTACCCTACCATGAAATACAAAGCAAACCTAAAGAGACAGACTGCTTCATATTAAATACTGTCGTGCCGCCAAATAGGACAATGAACGGTACATGAGATTCAAATCAACCCTTCCCTCAACTCCCTCCCCCCACCCCAGTCCACAATACACACTTCCCCATCCCCAACCCCCCAATCCATTCTAATATTACACTATTATACAGCACAATAGAATTACAGAGATGGCCAACAGCTTAACAGAGAGAACTGACAGTTTCTGTGAGCATCAGTCTATACAAGGCTTTTTCAAAGGGTCAGAAAACTTGGCATTACACTTAGAATAAATATTCTTGTGGTGTTCTGCTTAGCAATAACACAAAATCCTTCATATTTTCACAAAATGGGGTTTCCATCATTATTATAAAGAATGTGGCCAAGCCTGTATTTGACTTGATTATCATTGTCAACAATTACCAGTGGCAGGTTATTGGTAGTTTGATGTGGGTTATGTCAGACCTAAATGAGGGAGGAACTTTACTTCCCCTGCCTCAGTACTGAGATTGGGATTAGCCTCTAGGTCCCCTGCTTCCTACACCTCTCGTTGACAAGAATGACAAGGATCATTAGGGAGAAAGAGGTCAGACCCACTGATGCAGATACAAACAGGCTGAAACATTCTGCAGGCCACTATGCATCCGGGTCAAATATGGCTGCAATAAAAGTCCCACGCTGCCTGTATTGGGTTGTATGCTGTACCATATTATTCTGACAGAGTGTTCTACTCTGGTACATTACAAGAGACTCTGGAATTTGATCTTTCTCAAGGGACAGTTAAAACTCTTTGAAATGTGATTTTATCTGAAAGGCTGCAGTTTCTGAAGCTCTACCATCTTTTAAAAAATGAAAACATGGACAATTGAATTTTATACTCTTATCATCATTTTGTAAGCTGTATTCATTGGTAGTGACAGACATATCAAAACATGTCAATGATATCAAAATGCATTTTACAGTATTTACAAATAAGAACGAGGGTTGGGGTGGGGGTTCGGGCTGCAGGGGTGGGGTTGGGTGGTGGTGGTGGTAGAAAGGAGGGCGGGTGAGGATGGGTGGTGCTCTTCATGGTGGCTGAGGAGTATATGGGGCAAGACATTCCTCCAGACTACTCCTTGTAAAAAGTCCATGACCCTCTGCTTGCTATGCTTAAATCACCGCACTATGGCCCAGCAGCAGTCTAAGACCCAGAGGTCTTTCTCAATTCATATAAAAACCAACAGAATAGATCAATACATTACAGAGGCGGCAAGAGGGTATTGGGGGTAATGATGTGTGTGTGTGTGTGTGTGTGTGTGTGTGTGTGTGTGTGTGTGTGTGTGTGTGTGTGTGTGTGTGTGTGTGTGTAGGGGTGGGGTGGTGTCAGCAGGGCTTATGATTGCAGCTGAAGTGTATAACTGCACACCGCCACCAAGGGACATGGCGTAACTGTACATGATTAAAAGCAAACACACTTGCATACAGACACACATGCACTCATTCTCTCTCTCTCTCTCTCTCTCTCTATCTCACACACACACACACACACACACACCTCCAACCTTATTAGTTTAAAGAGTGACCAAGACAATGGCTGGAATACTGCTGACAGATGTTGCTGAATGATGACCTTGGAGTTCTATTGCTCCAAACATACATGCATTATCATGGGCTTTTCTTTTTCAAATGATTAAGATCAGAACATTTAAATGACTTACATGATTAAATCAGTGAAGGACATGTCAAGCGGTGAATGTGAGCATGTATGAAATGATGGCGGGACGGGAAGAAACTTTACATCAGCCCATGTCCTGAGAGTGGCCTTCTGCATTTCCTCCCACCTGAACGCCATGATACACTTAGTTGTGCTTTCAAAACAAATCAATGACATAACCACAAAAATGTAGAAACAAGGCAGAAGAGGGGCTAAAGAAGTTTCTAGAAGTCCATTATCACCCTCTTCTGAGTGTCTACCCTACGTGTGTTAGTTGTAGGCTGTTAGGATCAGTCTAAACTCTGCTCTTCAAATGCCTTGAAACAAAAGGTCATGACAAGCATTTTCTTGAGAAAACATGAAGTCCAGTTCAGATGGTGCATGGTAAAGCAAGTATGGAAAAAGTTGAATGTGTGTGTGTGTGTGTGTATCAGGTGGGTGGATGGGGGGGTTCCAGTGCTGGACTGAGAGAGATGGGATAGAGGGAGCAGAGAGTGGGAGTAAAACCAGAGCATGGGTGGCCATCTTGGCAGCCATTTTGAGGCTCTTCAGGTGTGTGGAGTGGCGCTGATGCGAGTTCCACAGAGAGCACACGGGAAGAGGTATGTGCAGGGAGACATTTCAACACAAACAAACAAACATAACACAAATAACATGAGACAACAAACACCTAAAATCATGTAAACAGAAGTGTCATTGTGCATTTCTGAGTGTGTGCTTATTATGTCATCAATGCGGTTGAAATACAATGTGCCCTTTGCAGGTAAACCCATAACATTATGCCTACATCATCTTAAACAATGTCAGTTGTGAGAATTATCATAATCATTAATATCATCAATAAAATACAGACCACAATAATGAAAATCGTCACCCTAATATATGAACAGTTCATTTTTCTTTTACAAATTCACACAACTGATGTGTCTGAATATCAGAATAACAAATCAGAATATTCTGACCTGTTCATTCCACTGATGGGTGATGAAATATTTTTTTGATTCAAAAGAAGAAACCAACAACAGCAATAAAGAAAGAAAGAAAATGAAAGAAAGGGCCACCAGCCTTAGGTTCTGATTGGCTGGTTTGCTGAGAGGGTTCCGGGAGAACTGGCATGTCCCATGATCCCTCAGTGCATGAGGCTGGACAGGAAACTGGAGTGTTGGGAGGCTGAAGGGCAGGGTGCAGTCAGGTGGCTCTTCCCAGGGCGGTTACGTCTTTCTCTCTGCCCCTTTGCTGAGCTGCACACAGCTCACCAAACCTATCCCATGAGGCCGTGGGGCATCACCCGCTGTCCGAGAGGGAATGGTTGTGGTGGTGATGGTGGTGGTGGGGTGGCCGACGGGGTGTTGGGTGAGGGGTGGGGCAGGGGTGTTCGGAGTGAAGGGAGAGATAAAAAAGAAATAATAAAAAAACAAGAGATGAAATGAAAAAAAAAAAATCACACACTCATTGTCATGTTGGGTGAATACTGCAAAGGAAAGAGAGAGGGGAAAGGAACAGCATTACTTCAGTGTTATTCAATAAGCATTGCATTTTTCATGGCTATACTGCTTAACGACAACTGGTGGCACAGTACGCTGGGTAAGTGACTGACAGGTGGTGAAGATAAGATCAGAGACTCACACTTTCGCTTTGGAATGGGTTTAAGAAATTTCCTCCCATCTCGCCGTCATCTCGTGGAGTGCCTGGGGGGTTGTTCATGCCCGCCATGTTGTTTGGAGAGTTCTAGAAAATGGAACAGATGCGTATAGTTTCACTCAAGAGAGTTCAATCAGAATGATAGTCTTTAAATCCCTGTGCTAGCCAGGCAGTGTACTGTGAAATGTGGGGCATATGAGAATCCTTTTCCTCCGAATCAGACAACTGGTGAAGCCATGCTTCAACCCAGACACCATTTGGCAGAATTACTGTGACAAATCCTTATTAGGCAAAACACTGACAACCTCTCCTATCAACTATGTTCGTGGGCAAAACAAAAGTTCAGTAACCTTACCTTTGGCAACCCATCCATGTCGCCAGAGCCTGAAAAAAAACAGACAAAAGGTCATAAAATATTCACTTTAGATGATCAACTACCGCATGGCCTTTAGAAATGATCAACTAAAATCTAACCACAGGGAGAGAAAAAAGCTGGAAACCTTTCCTCTTCATTTCTATCCTTTCTTTAATCTTTCTGTTTTGGAGGGCAAATACACACAAGTGAATACAGCTCTCTCTAGTGGCAGTTAGGTTACAGTTTAGCAGGGCATGCATGCATTTTAATTGAGTCATTTAATTTCAGGAGATAGGGATATTGGCCAGGGCACACCTGTCAACACAATGAATATGCACTCTCTGCAGTCTACTCAGTGTTGTTCCTCTCAAGTCCACAAGGAAGCGCCAGAGTTCCATTGGACACTAATGCTCTCAATCTAAAATCACATTTTGCTCTAATCTCCCTGGTTGTCGAGGCCTTTTAGATCTACACATCTCCATATGTTCATATTCACATAAATCCCTCAGTGACCTCTGCATCACCTGACTATGTCCACTCTCACTGCACAAATCATCTCCATTAAAACGCTGGGTGCAGTTGGATATGTTTTATGGGTCATCAAGTTATATGTCCTACTGCAACTTTAAAAACAAAGACTCTGAAATGACATTGTGTACAGAGTGATGATGGCAACTGAGTGAGTGTGTGTGTGTGTGGCTCACCTAGTGATCCGTTCATATGATGTGGTTCCATTGCTCCCATACCGCCCATCGGGCCATCAGGACCAGGACCCATTGGGAACTGCACAAAGGCAAACATACAGGAAAAAAGATGTAATGTATTGTCATTACATAGGCATGGTCACATATTTGTGAGAGTGAGTGTGTGTGTGTGCGCGCACGCACACACGTGAATGTGTGTGTTTTTACATTAGGTCTGTTGCCGCCGGGACCAATGGGGTTCATCATTGTGTAGATGTTTTCACTGGAGTTTGTGGAGTCTGAAGAAGAACACAGAGATGAAGGTGAGGACACATCTCTCAGATATAATCTATCTACGTGATTAGTAGATAGATAGACAGATACTTTATTTACCCAAAATGAAATTGAGGTACTGTTCTCAGTTCTGTTACTGAGGCCTTTTCCTTCTAAATCATTGTGTATAAATAAAAAACACAGTGAGATTTGTGACTCACCTCCTGGGCTGGGCATTATGGGAGTTCCTGGAGGCCCACTGCCACCTGGAGGGCCCTACAAACCAGACAGAAGCGAGAACAGTAATTAGATATTATCACTCCCATCCAAAGGAATTGGCAAGAGAACATGAGCACTCAAACAGTGCACACTCACTGCATTCTGGGCTAATGGGCCAAAAAAAGGGCTTAAACTCACCACATAGTTCCCTGGAGATGAGGACGAGTACGCTATCTGTAAAAGTGACACCCAGACATTAGGGACTCTGTAACCACAGACCACAGGGCGGGCGAGAACTATACAAAAGCTGAATTTAACAGCACTTAAGTGCACTCACTGAGTTTGCATTAGGGTTAGGCCATGGACCTCTTCCTCCAGGACCCCTAAGAGAGAGAGACAGAAAGAGTGAAAGAGAGAGAGAGAGAAAGAGAGCGTTAATAAAAAATGACAGAACACATTCACAGGTGCCAATGTTCCGGCCAAGAAAAAGTGTGTGTGTACTTTAAGGCCCTGTTTACACGCATCTAGATATTTTTATAAACGGATATTTTTTATCCGTTTGGGCCTCTCGTCATTTTTCTGGATTCCACTGGATACGTGTAAACGCAAGTAAAAATAAAAAGTATACGTTTGTAAGAATCTGGATATGTGTAAACAGGGCCTAAGATCAGTCCAGATGCAACACCCTTCCACAAAACATCAGGATAAGATTTCAAACAGCTCCACTGTCTGTTCCTGGTTTTGGAGGCCACCAGACATGCTAAGGCCAGAGAAGTACAGTGAGTCCTATACTTACATGTTCATCCCTGGCATGCCAGGCCCACCAAGGGAGTTGGGCGGAGGTCTCATCCCACCACCATAGTTCTGCACAAACACACACATACACACACACACACACACACACATATGCAAGGTTAGAACTGTTCATCAAAGCTCATCATTAAGTCGACATGGGCAATAATTTACTTATGTGGTGTGTCAAAATGTGTGGATGCAATCATGTGGAACAAAGTAGGCGTTTCTGTATCTGTTTCAATGAATGTCTGTTTAGAGTGTATTTCTATGTGCATGTGTGTTTGTGTGCCAAACACCCTCCATCTCTGCTTATGTGTGAGTGTGTGTATGTGCGTATGTGAATGTATTTGCTTATGCGTGTGTGTTTGCTATGAGGAGATGCAGCAGGGGACTCTGTATCACACTGTGAGAGTTGAGCTCAGCACAGCTTGTCTGTCAGGCTCAGTGCAGCTAAGCACGTCATTACACACACACACACACACACACAGACACACAAACACACACACACACAGACACACAAACAGACACACACACACACACACACACACACACACACACACATACACACACACACACAAGCAGATGCTCCAGCAGCTGTTAAGTCTCTGGCTGCCAGAAACACACACTTGCGTGGCTGCTGAGGATCATACTGATGCTGGTGCAGCCACACAACACCCCACTCACACGATACACAAGCTGGAGCCAGCTGCATCCTCAGCACTCCCCTACCATCATCAACTCCCTCTCACACACACACACACACACTCTCTCACACACACAAACGCACACTTTCTCCCTATCTCTCACACACTCACACATACATTCTCTCACACAAACACACCTTTTCTTCTTTCTTTCTTACACACACTCTATGTAACACACACACACACCTCTCTCTCTCTCACACACACACACACACACACACATAAACTCTCCCTTTCTCTCTCTCTCTCTGTCACACACACATACACACGCGCGCACACAGACAGACACACACACACACACACACACATATACACGCCGTTAGCTCAGTCCTTACAAGAGCCACACTCACACTCAGCCATACAGACACAGGATAGAAACTCAGTGCAGATCTGGGGAGCAGGGCAGGGATTAGATGAGGACAGAGGGGAGAGAAATTAAGAAGAAAACACAACTAGAGCAGAGGGGGAGAGTGGAGGAGCAAGGAGAGAGGGAGGGAAGGTGAAAGACAGAGGAAGGGAGGGAACAAATGAAAGAGGAGTAGGAGACGGAGGGAGAGAGAGAGGAAGAGGGGATGTACCTGTGGGCCCATGCCACCCATGCCTCTGGGGGGATTCATCCTCATCGGACCGCCCATGTTTGGATGCCCTGCAGGGTAATGAAGACATCAGACATGCTAGCTGTGTTTCAGTCTCAGTTGTATACCCACAAACACACACACACACACACACACAGAGGAGAGAGAGAGATAGAGAGAGGTACAGAAAAGCAGACTTACCCTGCGGTCTGGCTGGGTCCAGGCTGTTGGGCAGCAGTGGCTGTGATCCTGGAACTCCGACTGGAGGCTAAAAGAGAGAGGAAGAGGGAAAAAAGATCACGATTATGTTCACTCTTAGGGTTCGTCAACATAACACCAGGCCAATGAAAATATTTACATTCTACCAAGTTACCCCGCAAACAGAAAGCTGGGGTGAGATTGACTGAAAGAATGTCTCAATGAGTAACTGGGCCACAAAATGACATGGAGTTAGCGGAACTGAGTGAAAAACAGGGTATGTTGTGAAAGAGATGGGGAGCTATATAGAGTGTGGGAGTGAAATTAAAAGAGCGATAGAGTGTACACTGAAACACATTGGAAAGACTGAGAGAGAGAAAGAGAGAGAGAGAGAGAGAGATTGAGGGAATTAATGAATTGAAGCAACCGACACTAAACCAGAGAAGCATGGTACATAAACAGACTGTGGCATCAATTAATGAATCAGATGGCTAAAAACATCATCCCATCTGATTACTAGTCAAAGCTTATCAAAGAGTGATAGTCTACAGGTGTTTGTTTACCTGGTTCGGCATACGGAGGGCGGGGCGAGGTCCACCTGGGTACCGTGGTGACATGAAAGGCTGAAAAGCAAAGCAGGAGGATGAGGTCACTGTCAGTCAGTTGGTGAATGTTTTTTCTGTACTGAATTTGACACATTTACTGTAACTGTTTGACCTAAAAATATCTAGAGTGGGAAATGGTTCAGTGGTCTTTGTTCTAAAAAGGAATTCAACGGCTAAAGTAAGAACTAAAAATTACTCAAACATGGTTGTCATATTAAGTGCTACAAAGGACACTTTCATTTGCTTGACTACTATGCAAATGTGTGTGTGTGTGTGTGAGAGAGAGAGAGAGAGAGAAAGTGTGTGTGTGTGTGAGAGTGTGTGCGTGCCTACCTGGCCGTGAGGTCCCATCATGGGGTTGTTGGGGTTGTGTGGGGGAGGCTGTGCGTGAGGAGACTGCTGTGACCCGGGAGGACCCTGGAAGGGACAGAGAGGGAGATGAGAGGAGACAAAACACACACACACACACAAACACATGCACACACACACACACACACACACACACACACACACACAGTACCACTAGTGACATCATCGCCAAGGATTAATCTTATAATCCCTTTCTGTCAGCATCTCCTGACACTCTCAACACTGGGCTCTCTTGGTCACACACACACACATACACACTCTCTCTCTCGCGCGCATGCATGCCCGCTAATCAGACCACATCAGTATCTACGGGGCTAGTGTCCTATTTTACAATACACAGGGACACACTCAAATCTCAAACACCTGTTCATCATCAACACATTCCCTCTCTGCACATACACACACAGACACACCCACTCACACACACACACATTATCACCATCTCTCACTCTTTTCTCACTTATTGTTCAGCGGGATAATGACAAAATCTGAAATATCATCTCACTAGTATTGAGAGAGGTGTGTGTAGATAAGACTGTGTGTATGTGTGAGTGTGTGTATGTGTGTGTGTGAATGTGTGTGTGTGCGTATGTGCTTATGTGCTTATGTGCTTATGTGATATAATGTATGTGTGAATGTGTTTGTGACTGTGTATATATGTATGTGTGTGTGTTTCTGTGTCTGTGCGTCTGTGCATGTTTTTGTGTGTTTGTGTATCTCTCTGTGTGTATGTGTGTGTGTTTGCAGCTAAAGCCAAAGAGGCTTTGAGGCTCTGGGAGCTCAGGGTGTTCTCTGGTCTCTGTCTGTCTGCTGGAATAGAAAATGCATCTTATGCAACTATGTTCTTTTCCCATGCCTTCCTGAAGCCTTTAATAATGCAGCTCCTGGACAAGCGTGGGGTCTGCCTGCCGTATCTCCACGGCAACATGTCTCCTCATGCTCCACTCCACACCAGTCCAAACCAGTCCCTTATTAACACCAATCACACTCATCCTCACCAACATGATTATGAAAAAAACCTACACATGCTCTAGTTGCTCAAAGAATCCTTATCAGTGTTATTACAACTTTGTTACAATGTAATTACTGATGAAGGGCTCAGAAGTACTAATGTAGTTTTGGATGGTTATTACCTCATCTGCACTAACTGAGTTATTGAGAGGAGGATAAATTATTTCAGAGAAATGTAGCACAGAGAATTAACTGCTACTGAACCTAAATCAAGCTGAATTTATATCTTGTCAGACAACCTGTAATACAGGCCGGATAACTATAAATTTGTGAAGACTATTCCCCACCCGTTTTACCCATTCCTCTGTCAATCCGCTCTTAATTATTAATAAAGTGAACTTGTTTCAAGTGTGCAGAAAAATGAGAATTCTTCTGATTCCAATTATGGTTGTTAGTAAGTATTCTCAAGCCAGTGCTCCTAGGTTATTTAACAGCCTGACTTTGTTCTTGCTGTGCACTTAACTAGCTCAACACAGCACAAGGTGGATGAAGCCAGGCCGAGGGGAGGACACGCACAGTGGGATACTTTTGGTCCAATCAGCACGCCAGGTCCAGAACCGTCCCCTTCATAAAAGAATGGTGATTAGCTATTAGCTAATTAGCACCCTCTTTCCTCATGAAACTAACTGGCGTGGGAAGGTAGTGCAATTATCCCATCCCACGGTCCACTGACCAAACACTCCAGATTGGATTTCCCATTATAAGGGTAAATGTTTCTGCATGGAACACAAGCTAATTACTGTCACACACTGACAGATTTCTCTGGCAATGGCTCAGCCCAGGACACAGAGCCCAAATGATTCTGAATTAAATGGCAAGCATGATGTGTGTGTGTGTGTGTGTGTGTGTGTGTGGGGGTTTGGT
>JAIFZK010000023.1:2362500-2365000 GCA_027481765.1 Tenualosa thibaudeaui | reverse complement strand
TCTCTTCTCTCTCTCTCTCTCTGTCCCTCTCCTCTCTCTCTTCTCTCTCTCTCCTCTACTCTGTATGACTCCTATTTGAGAGCTGGTGTGCAGAGTAGAGATTAGGAGAGTCTAGGGGTGTGCGTTTATATGTGTGTGTGTGTGTGTGCGCGCGCATGTGTGTGTGTTGGGGTTAGGGGCTACTTGCTACACCCCCTCCAACCATCTCTCTCTCCTGCTCCCAACCCCCCTTCTCTCTCTCTCTCTCTCTCTCTCTCTCTCTCTGGGTTTCAACTCTCCCTAAGCAGCAGCAGCAGCAGAAGGGTCACTCATGTTAATTACTCACTACTGCATCTGCCAACACAATGCACACACACACATACACACACACACACACACATGCAGACACATGGACACACACACGCACCCCTCTCACAGAGAAACATACACACAAACACACTCACGATTGTACGCAGACACTAGGACACGTTTGAACATATGGCACCCAAACACATTCACTTACATGCGTGTGCAGACACACACAAACACAATAACACATGTTTGCACACAGAACACACACATAGAACACACACACTGTACGCTCCCCCCCAACACACACACACACGAACGTTTGCATGCACACACACTCACTCACACACACACACACACAAACATTTGCATGCACACACACACTTACTCACACACACACACACACACACACACACACACACACACACAAACGTTTGCATGCACACACACACTCACTCACACACACACTCACACACACACACACACACACACACACATTTACACATGCACACACAGTCGGTGTGTTTGTACATGCTGACAGTAGGAGTGAAGATGAGAGGAGTGTTTCCACAGCTGATCAGCAGCATCAGAGCCACTGCTAACAACACAACCCTAATCAGTTTCAATTAGCAACAACTAATCAAAGATGTGCTCATTCAACAGATCCACAAACACACACACACACACACAAACACACACACATATGCACAGACAGAGGACACACTCAGGACATGAAGGCTGAGATTACAGATGACACATTAGGAGAGAAATGAATGTGCACTCGTAATTAATTATGCACTGAATAATTAAATTTACAGGTACAAAGATTACCTATGTGTCCACACAGCCACACACAAAGAGGAATCAGAGCTGCTCTTGCTGTCTGCCTTCAGCTCTGTCTTACTCTCGCACACTCACACAACACACACATACATACACTCACTCCCACACACACACATACTCACACACATTCATTTTCACTACCTCTCTGCAATCTCTCTTTCTCTCACCCCTCCTATCTCTCTTTCTCTCACTCTCTCTCTCCCTCCCTCCCTTCCTCTCTTTCTCTCACTCTCTCTCTCGTTCCTTCCCCGTCTCTCTCCCCAAGCCTTCCACCAGGGAGGGAACTGCTGCAGTGGAGTACACCAGAGCAATGTTTTTCTCTCTCTACCTTCTCCATTTCCCAACGAAACTCTCTCTCTCTCTCTCTCCCTCTCTTTTTCTTCCTCTCTCCCACTCTGCCCCCTCTCTCTTCTGCACACAGGCTCTATTTATGGAAAGCAATGTCACTCACGCAACCCTATCACACAGCTCACACACGCAGACACAAAGCACACACAAACACACACACACACACAGACACAGCACATACACACACGAAGCACACAGCACACACACACACACACAAAAGCACACACACCATCAACTAGCTCAGGTCTCTGATTCCCTCATCCATCATTAACATTCTGTACAACCCAAGCACACAAATGCTCACACACTGCACACAAAAAACAGACTTCCATTAGGGACACACACACGCACACACAGAGAGAGAGAGAGAAAGAGAGAGAGAGAGTGTGGATGCTGCTGTACATCTATTCCATCACACACACACACACACACACACACACACACACCAAATAAACAAGCCCAGCCTTCCTTGTGCATTATGCAATGCGACACACATTGTGCTAGAGGAGGGAGCACAAGGGGCATTTCTCAGTGGCCGCTCCGCAGACCACACTCAGGCTAATGGACAAACTACACCAAAATACAGTGCCACATTACCAAACCACTCGTTTAACAGATGGCCAGCTCACTTTGTTTCAAACCAGACAGGCTCAGTCCTGTGACTGTTGTTTTAGAGGGTGAATTTCAAGAAGGGGAACAAAGTGACAATCCCAATCACAGGACACAAGCCATGTTTAAAGTATGACATCATTCCGTTGCAAAAAGGCCATCATTAATGTCATCATCCATCACTTCATATGTGAGGCAGCACAGACAAGGACGGGACGAGCAAACACCACTAAATACTCAGAACAGTGAATTCTATCTCTTTACTATGTCAGATCTATATTGTTTCTTAGCTCACCATCTGTCCAAGCAGGAGTGTTCAGGTGTGCCAAACAGCAGGCAGGAATCAAAGGCATAGGTCTAGGGTGGTGGTGGGGAGGGGGGTGAGGTGGGTTGTGGGCGATGTCACCAATCA
>JAIFZK010000023.1:2352500-2357500 GCA_027481765.1 Tenualosa thibaudeaui | reverse complement strand
TCTTTTTCCATGTTATCATTATGCTGGTGAGACATGAGAACTCATTCACAGATTTATTTTGTGTACCCCCAAGAATTGATCCGAGTGCCCCCAGGGGTTCTACTACCTCAGTTTGACAACCACTGGCAGACATCAGCAAAGCCTTTCAAAAAGTTTCCAAACGTTTACAAAAACATTTACAAAATGTAAAGCAGACGAGTGCAAATTTGCATTGAAAGATGCAGATAGTGAAGCTACTGCTGCACCTGTCATGAGTGACACAGCCCACACCAGGGGACACGACACAGAGGTTGCCTGAGAGGGAGGCCAGTTTCAGTGGCTGGGTAAAGGAAGATTCCAGAAGCCTGTCCAAGAGCTTGGGTTACTCTTAAGTGAAAGTGACAAAAACAAGCCAAGGGAAGGGTGCTACAGAGGTCCTGAGAGGTAATTGTGCTGTTGGCTTCTGAACAGATGTGCGCGCACACACACACACACACACACACACACACACACACACACACGCACGTACACACAGAGACACACACACAGGTGTGTGCCCACAGACACAGACACACAGACAAGTGCACACTCAGATGTCAGATGTTAATGGCTGGCTTGTAGCTCAGGTGGCTTTACACACTGACCTCTCTCTCACAGAGTCCTTAAGCTCTCTAATTACAGTCTGTACACACACACACACACACACACACACACACACATGCACACACACATACACAGAGGGAGACAGAGAGAGTTCTATAACTCATCATGCAGTCAATATTACACTTTTCCCTTCTTATAATTGTATTTGTGTTTAAAAAGTGGAATTAGATGTCCAAAGAGACCCTTATTTTTGTGTATTTAGCCACTCTCTCATTCTCTCATTTTTCCACACACATACACACACACACACACACACACACACACACAGTATCACTTGCATGCATGTGCTGGGTTATTTTCAGGAGGTACAGAGGGGCCTCCGCTATCTGAGAGATGATAATGCCTGAGCCAGTGAGCCACCATACACACATTTAGCATCAGAGCTCCAAAAAAGGGAGCACAGAGATATGTGTGTGTGTGTGTGTGTGTGTGTGTGTGTGTGTATGTGTATGTGTGTGTATGTGTGTGTGTGTGCGTGAGAGAAAGAGAGAGAGAGAGAAAGAATGAGGAGTGTATGTGTGTGTGTGTGTGAGAGAGAGAGAGACAAAGAATGAGGAGTGTATGTGTGTGTGTGAGAGAGAGAGAGAGAGATTTCTTTACATGATGTCTCGACTTTAAGTGCTAAAGAGCTGGAGTTATTTTCCCAACCCCTGACTTGTGCCCCACTCTCTGTCCCCTAGTTTTCAGAATCTCTCCTTTACTCATTCCCTTAATCTTTCCCTCTCTCCCTCTACCTCTCTCTCTCCACTTGCTTCCCTCACTCTCTTTCTCTCTTTGTGACTCAAACCAAGTGGGTCAGCAGGACCCAGAGGAAACCTAGGGAAGCCCTGGATCCTCAGAGAGAGGAGGAATGAAGAGCAAGCAGAGGGGAGAGAAAGAGAGAGTGAATGAGAGAGAGAGTGAGAGAAAGAGAAAATATCAGACCCAGAGAGAAAAAGAAAGAAAGAAAGAAAGTGAGAGAGAGGGAAAGAGAGAGCGAGAGAGAGAGAGAGAAAAAAAAGCAGGAGCAAGAGCTAGCCCAGTTAACGGAGGGCCTGCGAGCGACAGCGGCGGTCTCGGCGGTCGGCGGAGAGTAGAAATGGTGACCGTGACTGAGTGGAGAGAGAAAGAGAGTAGCACAGGTAGCGAGAAGAGTGTGTGTGCGGGAAAGGAAAGTGTGTGTGCATGAGAGTGTGTGTGTGCATGACGGCGTGACTGCAAAGCAGAAGCTAATGTGCTGGAGCCGCCTGGAGAATGGCCGGGGGAAATGCTCCCTAAAAGCACGTGACGTGAGTAGTGTGTGAAACACTAGTCAAGTCTTCCTGTCCTATTACACAGGAAGTAAATCTAATCCCCCCCCCCACACACACACACACACATTCACCCCCCCCCCCCCCAGAATAAACCCAAAGCCACCAATTGGTTTCACACGCCTCTCGTCTGCAAAATCAACCCTTGATGACTAAATGCTATTTGCAATCACAGAGTGACACTAGGGGGCTGGAGGGAGATTCTGCAACCTTGCAAGAGTGTGTGTGTGTTTGTGTGTGTGTATGTAAATGCGTGTGTGTGTGTGTGCGCATGTGCATGTGCTTGCATGTTTAAGTTTTGTGAGTGTGCATGTGTGTGTGTGTGTGTGTGTGTGTGCAGCGGTGGCGTGCTGGTGCCACTGGATACACTCAGGGGTGCTTATTGTAATCCACTCTGTGTAGGGACGGGCAGTAGCAGCAGCAGATGCATTAGCTGCTCGTGGCGTAATGTGTGATCTTTAATGAGATCTTCAAAATGGCCCATGCGCCTCGGCAGCTCCCTTGGTATGCCAGCTAGCTCCCAGGTCCTGCTGTACAGCAGTGCTTTGGTACTGTTACACACACACACACACACACACACACACACACACAGATACACACGTGTGCACACGCACACACACACACAGATGCTCATGCACACACACAGCCCACTGGAGATGCACGTGCACAAACACACAGTCTACACTGTGGCACAAGCACACACACACACACACACACACACACACACACACATCCAAACACACGCTTAGCTTGAGGGTCTACCAACAATCCTATCCATATTGCTCTCGTTCCATGTGCTGTAAGACCCACAACTCTGACTGAAACACTAGTCTCCTGACCAATCACAAGACAGAGAGAGACACACACAGCTCAATGTGCTGCCATCGTTCAATGAAATGATAACAAATCAGTATGATGCACATTGTCCACTCCACCTAAATGCGTCTTTCCACTGAGTGCATATTACACCTACAAAGGCCATTCAAATTATTCAAAGTATTCACACACACACACACACACACACACACACACACACACACACACACACACCTACAGCATCACCTACATAGGAGGAGCTGAGGGAGCAATGAGTGAGTGAGCAGAAGAATGTGGGATGTGCTAGAAGCCCCCTTCTCTCTCTCTCTCTTTCTCTCTGTATCTCTGTCTTTTTCTCCCCCACTGAACAGGAGCACGCCTGATGGCATGCCAGCTTCCAATGGCATCAATAAATAAACACATTCTGTCAGAAATATTCCACCTTCCTCACACACACACACACACACACACACACACACACACACCCACACACACACACACACACATACACGCACACATACTGACTCCCAAAGACAAACACGCACAGGAAATAAACCTGCCAGAGCTGTGGGGTGGACAGGGTATTGGAATCTTTTGCAAAGTCCCACCCTGACATTTACATTTGCCTATCCACAAGTGATCCAGAAAACAATCCCCTTCCACAGCTGCTAAAGGAAACTACTCCAATCTCTATACAAGTGCCACACGAGAGCCTACAATTTCATTACCTGTCTAGGAGAAAAGACAGAGGAAAAAGGAACACACACACACACACACATCATGAAAAATCTTAAAATGACACAAAAACGCCCACCCATTTGTTCAAGTTCTAGAATGAACATACACACACACACACACACACACACACACACACACACACACACATATTGGTGTGCCCACAGGGTTGTGTGTGTGATGGGTGTGTGAAGTGGCCTGAGTCTGGAATCTCTAGAAGGCTGGGAACATGGGTGTCTCAGCAGATAGGCTTCACTTCACCACCTGTTTGTTTCTGACACAAACCATTTCCTTACCCACTTACACCCCCAACACACACACACACACACAGAGAGAAAAAGAGAAATAGTCTCTCTCTCTCATAAACATACACACACTGCCCTGTTGCTCTTTTCTTAAATGTTGGTGATTCTAAGGCATCAGTCTGCCCAGCCCATTCATGCTCCATTTACATTTACATCGTCATAACACACACACACACACAAGTACAGACTTACAGCAAAAGAAAACAACGATTATATCTTAAGAAACACTCCAGGCCAGGTTCAAACTCACAGAGAGAGACCACCTTCCACCACACACACGCACGCACGCACACACACACACACACACACACACAGAAGAGCAGGGAGAAGTCGAGTCTATCAAGTAACCACTACATGAGTCTCTCCTTCCACCAGCTACAACCCCACACCATAAACAACACACAAGTCCCGCTTGTATGTGTGTCTCAGGACAGAACAGCTAAATGTGTTTCACACAACTCTCTCTGTAGACAAACACTGGATCTCAAGGCCACTGGAAAACACAGCTACTGGTCCTCTGTTCTTTACTGCAGATCACAGGAGCTAATTTCAGTGTCTCATCACAGACATAAGGAGGGAGTGTGTGTGTGTGTGTGTGTATGCGTGTGTATGAGTGTTCATCCTTTATCTCAGTGCTAAAGGGTTACATGTTTACATGTTCATTTGGCCTCATGATGGTATTCATTCCAACCACTCAGACACACACAGACACATGCACACACACACACACACACACAAATACTGTTGTTGTCCTCTGTTGTCTTTACCAACCAAGGCAAAACACATATGTTTCCAGATCAGCCTTTCCTATTGTTGTCATAAGGACTTGATGGAAGGGAAGGAAACACACCTAAACAAGCATCTACTTCAATGCATGACACACACATCAACATGCTCAGGGTTCAAAACAATGAACAACTTCTCAGAGATTAGTTTTCATTACAGCTGACTGCACACAAAATGTGTTGAAGACATCATGAACTAATGTATACAGCTGGTGTGTGTGCGTATGTGTGTGTGTTGGGCTGTGCAATATGTATCACGCTTGATTTTGCTATCAGTGCTTCGTTTGGCTGAGGGTGCTGCTGCTGTTGTCTGGTCAACTGGACTGATCCTGAACAGAGAGGGACACAGAGACCCAGGAGACATCCAGACACATGCAACCCCAGTGCCCTCCAATACACACAGACACACACACACACACACACACACA